>PVKC010021929.1:0-17915 GCA_004027635.1 Crocidura indochinensis
AAAAAAAAATCAACAACCACTGTCTGTGTTTAAGAAGGACTTTATTAGGCTGATTTCAATAACAATGATGCTTGATGTGTTTAGAAGTAAAACTACAACACACAGATGTAGAATGGTAAGTGGTGCAGAATGGGGATTGACCACTCAGTCTTTTTTTCTTCACAGAAGAGTAATTCAAGAGCCTGAAAGACTCTGAGATGACAAGAGAGAGTCACTAAACTTGCCTAGTGGCTGAGCATAAGAGAAGGCCTAGAACTGGGTACTAAAGACATGACCACTATCAACTTTGGAGCTAGATACCCTTGGGTCCTTCATTTCCCCATCTTCAGAGTGTGTGGTATCTCTTAACTTCTTGCTTTTCCCACCTGAATGATCAGAACCTCATTCCACACCTGAAATGGGCAGGTAGAGGAGTTTGCCTGGGGAGAAAAGAAAGGATAAGAAGAAGAAGTAGAATCAGCAAAGGGAGTCAGTCAGCAATGGAGAGCAGCTGAAAGAGAGACAGAGGCAAAGAGCCAGAGAAGGAGCAAAGAAGTGGCTGCCAGGAAAAGGCTTAGAATAGAAGCCATGTGAAGAAATGAATATGATGGTTAGGACCATGAAATAAAGCTGGCTGACTCCTGGAACTTCATCCAACTGCATTGTGAATCTCTCCACTGTCACCCTGCAACCTTCAGATCTGCCAGGCCATAGGGGCTGCAGGAGCCTGGCCAAGCCAAGAAAGGCCACACCATCCCCTGGGAACACACATGGACTGTCTCAATATATTAAAATAACATGCTATTATAAATATTAAAAGATAGATATGGAAAATAATTAAAACTCTAACACTAGTCAGTTTCCTTCTTACTAACAAGATCCCTCAACCCAAGCTCCCAGCAGCTCTTTAATTGTGGGGGAGATGCAGGCATGGAGGAGCGAGGGGTGTCAATATGGTTGCAGGTATTTGCAATATATAGTAACCTTCTTTTTTATATATTTTTATACTATTACTTTTTGTTGTCTAGAAGCATCTCTGACACCTGTTTTCCCTCTGATTCTGCTATCTCTTCCCAGTGAAGATATCTCTTCTTTTTACTCCTCTGCTATTGAATCTTGTCCCATACCTCCCTGGATTACTTCCAATTCCCAAGTTTGCTGCTGAGCCAATGTTGCAAAGACCTTTTCACCACACCATTTGTCTGTTGAGCTCTGCTGTTTACAGAGCACGTCTGAGTCCACACCCTTCCATCTGTCATCAAACATATTTTTGTGCTTTATCTGGTATTATTTTCAACTATGCCAATACAGTTTTATATTAAAAGAGCCTGTCTTTCAAATCCCAACAGGAACACTCCTAGTGGGACCCAGCATGTTGCTTAATCCCACCAAGACAAGGTTTTTTTTTCCTGCAAGTGAAGATCAATGATAACAAAATCTATCTGGTAGAGCCTTTGGGAAGAATGAGCACATAGTTTCCCTCATTGGTCAAGAGATTGGTATGTACTCTTAGGGATATACCCTAGGAACACAAAAATCCAATACAAAAATCCCCTCCTCACACCTATATTCATTGCAGTGCTATTTACAATAGCCAGACTCTGGAAACAACCAAGATGCCCCTCAGCAGATGAATGGCTAAAGAAACTGTGGTACATATACACAATGGAATATTATGCAGCCGTCAGGAGAGATGAAGTCATGAAATTGTCCTATACATGGATGCACACAGAATTATGCTGAGTGAAATTAGTCAGAGGGATAGAGAGACATACAAAATAGTCTCACTCATCTATGAGTTTTAAGGAAAATTAAAGACATTGAAATTATTCCCAGACATGAGGGCCAGAAGGACCAGCTCAAGATATGAAGTTCACTGCAAAGAATGGTGAGTGCAGTTAGAGAAATAACTATGCTGAGGACAATCATAACAATATCATTGAGTGAGAAATGTAGAAAGTCTGTCTCGAATACAGGCGGGGGTGGGAGAGGAAAGAGATGGGGGCATTGGGAAGGTTGCACGGTGAAGGGAGATGTTCTTGTTATGACTTAAACCCAACACAATTATATTTGTAATCACGGTGTTTAAATAAATTACTTTATAAAAATGATTCAAAAATAAAAGATATTGGTGTGTGCTAACTAATAAATGTTACTGTCATAATTTGAGCACCAGTATTTCGATGTTTTTTTTTCCTTTGTACCCTCGTGAGTCCTCCTATGTTGGGTCTCTTCCTTTCTGGTACCTAACCATCCATATCAGCCCTTATATATTGCTCTCATCTCTTACTTTAAAGAACTCACTTTTAGTTGGTACAGTACAGCCTGAAGTTTAATCAATGGCAACTCTTAATCCAAGGGGGCAGCTGTGCAGTCCAGGGAATATTTGAGAATGTCTGAAGACATTTTAGGTTGTCATAATAGGTTTGTGTTGCCTTGATCCAGTTTTTTATATTTTCTGTATTTGTGTGGGGGACAGTTGTTGCATACTCAAAATTTACTCCTGTTCTGTGCTCTGAGGTCACTCCTGTTGGTACTTGGGGGAGGCTAGACTATGCCAGGTATCCAACTGTGGTTGTCATTTGCAAGTAAGAAACTTGCCCCTGTACTATTTCTCCTGCACACTAGTTTTCTATATTTTATCTTGCTTGAATATCATGGAGCCAGGGTTAACTCCTAGCAGGGGTCCTCAAACTTTTTAAACAGGGGCCCAGTTCACTATCCCTCAGACCATTGGAGGGTCAAACTATAGTAAAAACAAAAATTACAAACAAATTACTATGCACACTGCATACATCTTATTTTGATGTGAAGAAACAAAACGGGAATGATTACAATATGTGGCCCGCGGGCCGTAGTTTGAGGACCACTGTCTAAAGAAACCAATTTGCCAACTTTCCTCCTTTCACAAGAAAACCAACCAGTACAGACCACCAGCCACCTCTTTGATCTAACACATATACTCTGTAAAATATTGCCTTTCCTTCAATTACCCTAGCTTCCAGTATAGCTAGAGACCCCTCTGATACAGCCAGAGAGCCCCTCAGGAACCCTGCTCCATTTCAAATATTTTTTTTGCAATCCAAAGCTTGCTCAGACTTGTCTCATCCATCCATCCCTACTCACCCATCCATCCCTGCAAAATCCACTGTCAAGACTCAAGGCTGTGTTCTTCCCAGTCATTCTCCTGCCCCTTGGGTCATGACTGGCTGCCTGGCATGGTCTGCCCTGTCCTGCAGAAAATAATAAACCCTTCTTTCCAAGGCAATGGTCTGTATCTGTCCTTTCAACAGGCCTGATGAAAATAAGTCCTAGGTTTATTTGAAGATGGTTTGGAGGCATGTAAGCTGAGAGGCCAAGAGTGTCGCTGGTGACCCTAAAATGCAGGGAATGTGCCCTTCTTCAAACAGAATGATGACAACTGTCAACAGTCCTGAGGAGGAGAAATGCTGGCCTCAAATGTTGTTCTAAACTTTGCAACGATTGGTCTCTGGAGGCTTTGCCTGCCACCTGCTTCTCTCACACAGTTTGACCAGGGAAACAGGGAGAAACTAATTGCACCATGTGAACAATCAATTCACAGTTTTAGATCAGAAAAAAATAATAACTGAACAAATATGTTCAGCAAAAGCAAAAGTCTTGCTTCTCAGATGCTATGTCAAGTTCAACATTAATAGCTTCTAATCAGAAAGAAAAATTCATAAACCAGACTCAGTTCTTTTTGATTCTAAATCTCTCACTCCAGGGAAACACAGTCATCCAATATAATACTTTCCATGGGGCTTCTTAAACAGATGGTAGTTTTTCTCTCGATTTTTTTATTACGTTAGATGGTCTGAAACCACCCTCATAATCCCTGCCCCCTACCACCTTCCATCAAGAACAAAATGTAAACAAAAAGCATTACACGTGATCAAATAAATTTGGATAAAATAGTATTCAGCTCTTGAAGAAGTACATGGCATACCAAGGTCTCAGAGATCAAAACAATCTACTTGATTTTGTTTAGCTGTTTTCCAAGAGTTTGATCATGAAATTGCTCACATATTTTCTTGACATCCAAGCAAATCACAGTTTCTTTGCATTGTGAAGTCTGGCTGAAAGAATAGCACTGATGCTGATCTCAAGTAGAGCCACCTAGACCCTGGAATCTGGATATATAACTTTTCTAAACACAAGAAAAACACAGGACTTCTATACTTTATTATCTTGGACAGGCTAGATCAGTACAAACCTCAATAGATTTAGACCCAAAGCTTAATATTATCTTCTCAAAAATTAATGAAGCTAATTTAAACTCTTCTACGTTAGTGGGAACTCAACAAAGGATGAGCTTGGACATCTCAAGAAAAGCAAACAGAGCAACTTTAGACTAAAGTAAAGATGGAAAGATTATACCAACTTTCCTACTCATCTTTGAGAATATATTTTACTTCCAAGTACTATTAGCCACACTCATTTAAAAATACTGGTTCTTAGCACATGAAATAAAACTTGACAATGTATGGGCATGTGCTCATACTGCATATGTAAAATCATCATGCAGATACCTGAAACGCCTGACACAATACTATGTGTCAAATATACTTCAATATAAAGAATGCTGTAATATTTATAGATGTAGTTGAACAGCAAAGGACTGTGAATTCTGAAAAGGATCTGTAGATCTTAATGGATTACCACCCATCTACCCTGACTTGGGAGTGCGCAATCATTTTCTATAAGGCAGAAGCAGCAGCTATCAGCAAGGTGCTTCAGAGTTCATACTCGCCTTCAGAAATCAACTCTCCAGAATCACCAAGGCCATAAGCATGTTCTCTGAGAGTGATTTGAGTCTGCGGGTGAGGGAACTCACAGCAGAAGCAGTAGAGCAGCAATGATCTTGCCATCTGTTCACTCAGCTCAGGACATCTCTCTGCTCTTTTACTTGATATAAAAGCACAAGGTACACACGATCTCTGGACCTTGTTCTTTCACCACCCATTGCCAGGAACAGAGAGGATGACAGAGGGGTAAAAGGAATCAAATTGTTTGCCTCTCCTTGGAATGTGTGGGCCAACACCTTGGGACTGAATTCAAAGCACATTACCTCTAAGATGGTTTCTGAGGGGTTTGTATGCATGTGACATTGTTTGGGTCATATCCAGTGATATTCTGAAGGTTCTTCCAACTCTTTACTAGCAATTTCTCCTTGATGCTTTAGGGACTATATAGTTCAGGTCGGTGACATGCTAGTCAAACACTTGTACCCCTTGTATTATCTCTCCAATCTCAGCCCCCGTTATTAGGATTTTTTAAATGTTCTATGGCCTCCTGAATATTCTCAAGACACATCTGGAAAATTAAGAGTCATTTCTCTTATTCACCCACTCCTTATACAAGAAGGAACATCACCTCCACACGCTCTCCACTCTCCCCAGGCTGCTAACTCCTTCTCTCTGATAAGCACTGCCAGGAATTATACTCAGGTTTCTGGAATGAAAATAAACTGTGTTTGTTTTCTGAAATCATTGTGAAAATCCTCACAGCCAAATTTTACTGTAATTTCAGCTCTGATAACTTCAGAATAAATTCATAACATTTTTTTTATTTTTCACAGTGAATTAGGTTTTCTGAATTGGTAACCCAAACTCACTCATCTGTCATTCTTTCACTTTAAATACTAAATGTCACACTCATCTTGGGTCAGAAGCATTTGCTTATGGATTAAATGATGAATTTCAGGGGCTGGGAAGGTGCGCTAGAGGTAAGGTGTCTGCCTTGCAAGCGCTAGCATAGGACGGACCTCGGTTCGATCCCCCAGAGTCCCATATGATCCCCCCAAGCCAGGAGAGATTTCTGAGTGCATAGCCAGGAGTAACCCCTGAGCATCCAGTGGGTGTGATCCAAAAGCCAAATAAAAAAAATGATGAATTTCAGAACCACCAATGTGTAAAGGAGAAGGGGACTTATACAACTGGATCCAATTTCATTTTAAGCAGCTGTCTTTTGAAAAGAGGTGATTATTAAAACTGGCACAAGATCAAACATTTCTCTTGAAATAATTTGAATCTAAAAATGTTATATTATTATCCATTTACTTATGATGCAATGCAACCTTCATTAACCTTTTACTACCTGTATGCCACCACCTGTCCTACATACTGGCAGTTATAACCAAAGCAGTGGTTTTCAACCTTTCTATACCCAAGAACCAGTAGTTAAGAAACACTCATTAATAATTATTAAATCAATATACATTTTCCCAAAGCAAACTCTACCCTTGAGATAAATTCAAGCACACATACTCACAAACACACAAATGATCTACAACTTCATTGGTTATATTTTGTGTCCTAAGTTGTCTATTTTAGGTTTACTCATCTTCCTAAAACAAAACATTGGGGGTAGAATGTCTTCTAGTATGAGCATATTTTTAAATGATAGAAATGGAACTATTACTCTATTTCATATATACAAAAGATCACAAGGAATAGTTCTGAGACTGTGATTCAATAAAGCTTTAGCAGTCCCTGGCATTGTGTCATGCTGCCATCACATCCATTTTTTTTTTTGGTTTCTTGGGCCACACCTGTTTGATACTCAGGGGTTACTCCTGGCTAAGCGCTCAGAAATTGCCCCTGGCTTGGGGGAACCATATGGGACGCCGGGTGATAGAAACGCGGTCCTTCCTTGGCTAGCCCTTGCAAGGCAGACACCTTACCTCTAGTGCCACCTCGTTGGCCCCCTCACATCCATTTCTTTGGCCTAAACCAGAGCTGATGTACTTTTTCTATGGAGGACTACTAAGCTTTTCTATTTCAATAGGCAACATCTCTCTTAATATTTCTTATCTTTTATTTCCTGGACAGAGAAATTCCTTTCCATATATGTTGCCCTCTATTGCCTTCTTGAAAGTTTTCGGACTTGAAACTTGAACCTAGTTGTGAAGCCAACAGCCCTAACACTTGGCAGTATTTTGAGTTAGGAATTTCTGTTGTATGACCATTCAAAATTTTGCATTTATGTTCATCACTCAACATCGAAGGGCTGGGATATGGGTATGAGGGTCTAGATGCTCAAACTACTGTTCCTATTGCTAAGAGCTATGGTTGGGAACATTAAATTTCTCTTATATATGTGCAGTTTTACTTTGTCTAGTGGTGTTCTGACCACAGGCTGCTTAATAGTGCATGAATAATTCAGATTATGACCAGGAGGAAATCAGCATACCATTCATTCTGGATGTGAAACATTAGGGCTTTGGGTAGGCAAAAGGTTCACTGTGTACATTTTACAGGTGATGAGTAACTCTCTGTAGCTTGTTTGATATTTTTAGTGGACTGGTGAAGAGACTCATCAATCAGAGTATTATCAAAATTTCTAGAACAGGTGGTCACTTTGTATTGGTCCTTATAGCCAAGGTCTGCTTGTCATCCTAGGGAGCAGTCTTGTTTATCAGACAACTGGTAGCTTCCAAACATAGGGGCTCATATTATTGATAGGAACTTGTCAGACAAACACTTATCCATGCACACACTTGACATTGCTCATGAAATAGCCTCATTTTGGTCTGTGACCAGCCGGTCAGACGGATGGTCGCTGACTGTGCAGCAGATTTCAGTCTTCATTCTCTGCCAGGACATACACTGATGCCAGCTCACAGTGAAAGCACCTTCAGGATCCAGAGGACTTGCTCTGGTGTAGCTTGCAACTGATCTGAGCTAGCCAGCAATGTAGCCTGGTAGGTTTTGATTTTCTGTTTTAATTGCATTGCCTACTCCCAGAGGAATTAAATCAGATGTTACAAACCACTTTTCTTGCTCATTCCTTTGTCTTTTTGCTTATAAACTTGGGGCAGTGGGGAGAGAGAGAGAGAGAGAGAGAGAGAGAGAGAGAGAGAGAGAGAGAGAGAGAGAGAGAGAGGAGGTGGAGCAAGTAATGCTTTATTTTGGTCACCCTGCTAGTCCCCAGGCTCTGGTCTTTATCCTGAGTCCCATAATAACTGCCAGGCTTTTTCCTTTTTAATACAGAAGGTAGGGGGAGCTGTCAGTCACAGGCAGGGCATGTCCCAGTCCAACTGCCTTTACAGTGGGAGCAGTTTGGGGGATCATCACCCTTTAAAGGAACATCAACTAATTTTCTTAAATGCATCAACAAAGCAGCCTGACTATTTTCAGGAGGTTCTATCAAAAGAAGCGGATGCCTCTTTATAGACTGCCACTGTCAATAATTGACACAGTGAGGTAAGAGAGTTGGGGGTGGTGAGGGACACTGGATGACACAACCCTACAAAAGAGAATGAAACCACTGGAAGGTCCCCTCCCCCAAATGTCACTGTTTGTTTGGAAGACAATTATTTGATTTTATAATTACTTTTGTGGGTTGCAAAATAATTATGGTGGAGGCAAATCTCTATGTGCCAAAATAGCAGAGACGATTGTTCTAAAGTTCACAAGGAGCTGGAGTCAAGATGGTTGGCTTTTAGGTGGGGGATCAGAATTGCCTCCCTTTCGAAAAGTAGCAGTCTGTGACTCAAAGAAAGTTCAAGGAGGGGGAAGGAAATGCAAAGAGACACTATAACCAAAATCAGATGAGCTGTTTCTTTGTAAGTTGACTTTTCTTTTTGAATTTGTCTCTATAGAGGCAGTAGAATATGAATTTTCCTTTTAAAAAAGACCCAAACTGAAGTTCAGGTGAATGGCACAGGTATGTGATTGGGTATGAGGAGCTGTGCCCTTCGATCACAGACTTGCATGAAATCCCATGCTCACAGATTTCTTGTCAGGCCAAGAAGCATTTATTGTAGGTCTCTGCTGCAGCTCCTTTGCTCTGCAGCTACCATGCAGATGCCAAGACAGACACAACGTCAACCATTGTATGCAGCTCTTCCAAGAGGTCTCTAATCCCTGATCTCACATAAAAGTCTTGCATGATGAAATGCCACTCTTCTTTTTATTTATTTTTGGGCCACATTCAGTGATGCTCAGGAGTTATTCTTGGCTTTGTACTCAGAAATTACTCCTGTGGACTTGGGGGACCATATAAAATGCTAGGGATTGGACCTAAGTCAACCACATGCAGGGAAAGCGCCCTGCCTACTACTGTTCTATCACTACAGATTCTCTTCTTATTTTTTGACAACCACTCCAAAAATAAGTATTCATAGTCTCAAGAACATGAAAGGTTGGTGATGTGTGCTGTATCATCTTGACAAGTGTCAGCAAGATCTTCAGGAAAAAGAAATAAAACCATTTAATAGGTTCAAGAAACTTGGGACAGCGGAAATGACCCAAAAGTGGGTGGAGGGTATCAGTGCTTCCCAGTGCTGCCTAATTCCAACCAAACACACTCTCCAAAAAGTAATTTCTGTTTTCAAGACATTTACAGTTTGAGTTTGATTTTGGCCCAATATTTTCCTCAAAAATCATTTTTACAATTAATCACATTACAAAATTAAAATTTCCTTGTCGTATAGATGAAATGATTCCTCAAGGTTCCTATCTCAGAGGCAAAAGTTACGAAAGCAAAGTTGAATATAGCCTAGAAAACAGCAATAGATGGCAAAGAGGGAATGAAGTTAACCCTGATCCTCTTCCAATTCCCTGAGGAGATGATAATGAGAGTTGACCCAACTCTCATTGTTGTTTTAGTGATGACAAGAAAATAACACATGTGAGTAAAAAAGTGTCATTGAAATGTACTTATGTAAGATGTCTAGATTTTTTTAAACACTTATATTCATAAATGGATTGAATTAACTCTCTGGACCACCAATTCAGAGCCACTTCATTGTCCCTTTTAAAAGCCTTTCAGTATGACTAATATCTAATACACCCATGTTATTAAGTGTTTGACCAGTCTGGAGAAACAAGACTTTCATACATTCATTATTAGTATGGATATATACAATGATGCAAGTTTTTGGAAAAGAGCCCGAAATTTCTACAGATGGTTAAACATAGTGTTTTCTATGATTCAGCAATTCTACTCCATTAGGAATAAAAACATACAACCATAGTAAAATTGGCATTTGGGTGTAAGTACATTATTTTTATTGCCAAATATGTGGAAACTCCCAAATGTCTATTAGTTGATTAATGGATAAATAAAATATGCTATATCTATATAATGGTTTAGCAATAAAAAGAATTTAAGTGCTAATGTTACAAAAATATGACCAAGAATAGATTGGTACTTAGAGAAAAAAGATATTTAGCTGCACATGTGGACTTACTTTGGCTATTGTCAAAAAGCGTTGAGACCTGAATTCAGTTCACCCAGAGCTTTTATATTCTATTTACAAACAACATTGCTTGTAGGGAGAATTTATTCTTCATATAACATATTCAAAAGTTGCTAACTGTTGCTAGTATATATGATAATTGATTAGTAGTTTGTTTTAAATTCTACAGATATTTATTAATTTTGTTGTGACCCCATTCTTATTCTAGCAACCTGATCATAATTGCTCTCTTGCTCTTTTCTGGTTGTAACCTTGTGAGTTACAACCTATTATGATTTACTGCCCAGCTCCTAGAATGAGTCGCCCAGAGGCCCCCCCTCTAATTCTCCCATTTCAGTAATATCTGCAATAGCATAGAAGAATCTAGATATATTGTGCTAAATTAAAGATGACTGGGTGGAACTATATACTGTATGATTCTATTGATATAACATTTTAAGTATTCAAAAGTCTAGAGAAAAAACCTACTTAGGTCGTTGCCTTGGGCTGGGGACTGGGGAAAAGAGAAGTGAAGGTGAGACTAAGTTGAGCATGGTTTCTTTTGGGGGTAATGAATAGTTCTAGCATTGATTATGATAATGAATGTACAACTCTAGGAATAAATACTAGAAGACATTGAGCTATATGCTTTATATTTACTGGTATCAAGGATTAAATCTAAGACCTCAGCTATAAAAAATACCATTTACAACTGAGCTACATACTCAGTTTCTGAAATGAATGCTTTGAATTGGTGAACTATATAATATGTGAATTTAATAAAGCTGTCAACATTCTACTGGCATTTTTTTCTTAGAAATAGAATAATCTTAAAATTGCCATAGGATCAACAAATACTTTGAACAGCTAAAAGAGTGTTGAGAATGAAGAACAAAGTTATAGACAACACATTTCTTGACCTCAAACTATATTATAAAGTGAAAGTAATCAAAGAAGCATGGTAGTAGCATAATAACAGATGCATTGATTGATAGAACAGAATGGAGAGCCCAGAAAAGAACTCACGTTTTTTTTGTCAATTAATTTCTTACAGAGGAGACAAATTATAATGGAAGAATAGGTTATTTAACAAATGATCTCGAGAAACTTGACAGCAATGTGTAAAAAAGTAAATCTACAACACCATTTAATGCCACTACACTAACATCAAATCAAAGTAATTAAAGTACAT
Organism: Crocidura indochinensis; assembly: GCA_004027635.1. Lineage (NCBI taxonomy): Eukaryota > Metazoa > Chordata > Mammalia > Eulipotyphla > Soricidae > Crocidura > Crocidura indochinensis. The sequence continues at coordinate 11,376 of PVKC010021929.1, forward strand.
GCAAATTCTAAAACCATAAAGTATGTAAAAAGATACCCCAAACCATAAATATCCTAGAAGAAAATATAGGGGAAACTTCTCGACATAGTTATTAACAATGATAGTTGGAATTTGATATTAAAAGCAAAGATGGCAAAACAAAAGTAGGCAAGTATATGGTATCAAACTGGAACATTTCTACATAGCAAAGAAAACAGTTAACATAATAAAAAGCAACGTACTGAATGGAAGAAAATATTCAAAAATATCTGCTAAGGGTTAATTTGCCAAGTACATAAAGAACTCTTTCATCTGAGTAATAAAAGATCTAATTTTATAGTGATAAACACCTCAAGACATCTCTACAAGGAAGACAAACAAATGGCCAACACGTTCAAGAAAAGGTACTCGAAATGAGTAATTAGAAAAATGCACATCAAAATGAAAACGGGCAATCTTCTCACATAGGTTAAAAGACAAACATACAAAAGAGAACAAATATTGGAAGACAAGAGAATGTGAACAGGGGTTAAAACACATTTCTTGCATGTGGTCAACACTGGTATGATCCTCCCCGAAAGAACAAATGTTGGTGACAATGTGAGCAGAAGCACTGTTGGAAATATAAATTATCATAATCACTAAGTAAGTCATTTTAAAGTTTCTCAAAAGTTTAAAAATAGATGTATTACTTGAGCCAGAAACTCTTCGTTTGGGTATGTGTCCAATGGAAATAATTATAGTATCTTAAAGAGATACTTGTACATCCCATATTTAGTAGCATTATTCACAATCGACAAAATTAGGGAAAAAAACCTAAGTGTCCATCATGATGTATAGTTAAGGACTGTGAATTCGTACAATAGTTAGGAACTTATTCTGCATGTGGCCAACTTGTTCAATCTCTAGCAAGGTGTATAATCCCCAATATACACCAGCAGAGGTACTTGAATGCTAGGGTCCTGAATACAGGTAAGTATGTCCCAAAATTAAAAAAAAAACAAGTGAGAGATGCAAAATAACAAAATACAAACTCTGATTTTTTAAAATATGATTAAAAAAAGGAAAATCCTGCATTTGCACTGACATTGGTGAACCCAGAGAACATTATGTACATAAAATAAACCAAAAGAATGACAAGTACTACATGGTATAACATCTAAGAAGAATATTTTCTCAAGTCAAATTCTGAGAAATAATAAAGTGATATCTAAGGGATTGGAGATGAGACAAATAGGGAAAGTTTGGTAAAAAGAGAACAAAATTTTAGCTATGAGTAAAAATCCACTTGAGAAGTACAATTGTGACTGGAATTGGTAACTCTGTATTAAATCACTGAAATCTTCCAAGTGGATAGAACTTAAATGTTGTCACAAAGAGAAAAAGATATCTGTGAGAAGATGTTTTAACTAGATGAATGGAATCCTTTCCCACTGTATACATATATTAAAAAGAAACTGCAGTGTATACTTTAAATATATTAGTTTGGTCAATTTCACAAAATGAAATCCAATTTTTACAAAGTCAAAATTTTTTAAGAAAGCAAAAATGAAAACTAGAAAAATAAATGTACACTTCAAAGCTGCTTAAAATAATCTACTAGGGGATATTGAATCCTCTTAAGGAGCAAGTCCCAAGTTCAGGTTTTGGCATCCTGAGTTCTTGAGGAAGGACCTCTACTTATTTCTGTTGTCTCCTCTTTTACCCTTTTCACTTTGCACTCTCCCTCTTATATCAAGCTACTGTTTGTGCAAGCAATTTAATGAATATACAGATATGAACATGTACTGATAATAACTTTTAAACTGACATACATATTCTGAAACCATTTTTTGTTGGTTTTGGTTGACACCTGGCTGTGTTTAGGGTTTACTCAACAATCATAGATTACTCTTGGTGATGCACAGGGAACTAGTAGGTAGTGCTGGAGATTGAACTTAAGTCAGCTGCATGCAAGGCAAGCCTTACCCACTGTACTATTTCCTTGGCACTATTTATAAGTGCCAGGTCTGAGCGCTGTCCAAGTACTATAAATGGCTTGATGAAAAGGAGAGATAAAGAACCTTATAAGGTATCAACAGTCAATGCCTTCCTTGGGTCTTCCAAACATTTCCCTTGCACACACTCTACACCATGTGATCAATGTGGATCTTTCCTTAGACTTATGTACTAGCATTACTCCATCCAACCCAGTGTAATTTAGCTCAAGCTAATCTCCTCCCAGGAGACCTCACTGGTCTTTGTCTCCAAGAAGGAGATGAGTCTTCACCCATGTCCGTAGCATCCCGAGTCTGCATTTGCCAGCAATATCCTTGCTTCCCTAAGGCAGCGACACATCTTTTTATCTCTAGTGGAGCATCGAGGAAGCAGCAGTGTTTGTTCCATGAATAAATGAATGATCACATTCTCTCCTTCCTCTGGCCTTGGAGATAAATAGTGTGCAACTACAAAAAAGCACCATCGCATTATTTCTGTCATATGATCAGTGGCTGAGATTCAGGCTGTTATGGCATCAGACACAACTCTGTTGGTTGTTTCTTCTTTGCCAACAATGGGATTCCTGTTTCACTCCTGATTATCAGAGGAACCCAGAGCTTTGTAATGGCTGCCTCTGTGGCCTTTTCTTTTTTCCTTTATCCACTTCCAGGTTGAAGATGATGCTCGTTCTTTTTCCTGGTTTCCATGGACTCCTACTTATAACATCTCTTTCATGAAAATTGCTGACCTCAGAGCTATGGAGGCACACCTTCATTGACTTTTTCTGCCATCACCCTTCAAGACATGTCAAAATTCTAAACACATACCCAAATCCTTAAAGCTCTTGTCATTTTTCTTCATGAAGAGTCTACAAAATAATAGCTGGAGCTAGCAAATAGGTGCCATCCTGTGCTTCCCAAGAATATTTTATGTATATATTTGATCTATAAATCTTTTTATCAGGCGATAAATAGGACCTATGAATTTTTTATTTTGTTTTTTGGGTCACACCCAGCGAAGCCCGGGAGTCAGTCTGGGCTCAGAAATTGCTCCTTGCATGCACGGGGGACCATATGGGAGACCAGGATTCAAACCACCATCTGTCCTGGATTGACTGCGTGTAAGACAAACACCTACCACTGTGCTATCTCTCTGAACCCTGGATTTTTAACCTACAGATTTTATAATATTTTTAAATACCACCTTTAATTAATTAATTAACTAATTAATTGGTTTTGGGGCCAACCCTGGTGGTGCTCAGGATTACTCAGAAATCACTCCTGTCAGACTCGGGGGTAACATATAGGATGCTGGGAACAGAACCTGGGTTAGTCACATGCAAGGCAAACACCCTTTCTGTTATGCTATCACCTCAGTCCAATTTTATAGTAATTTTTAACACTTTATCCTAAACCCAAGTGTCAGAATGATTTTTAGAACAAAATGGGAGAATTATTAGTGAGATTATATCTGAATTCCAAGTTATGCCAAAAATAAAAGTACTACTGGATCCTGTTGTTTTCTCGTTTTGTCCTACATTAGTAGCATCGTAGCAGAATCAATGTCTTCTGACACTCTTCGAGGTTCCATCAGGCCCTTGCTGAGCTCTGAGGTTGTGAAACAAGCCCCTTCTCTAGAAAGCCTGGTCCTGTTTGAGTTATTTTCAGAAGCATAGTACAAACACCCCCTGAAGCTGACTGTAACAGAAAGAAGGAGTGGAGAGATGTGGGTGAGGAGTTATCTGGGGTTTATTATTCTATTCTGACTTTCTATATGCATGCCTTCCAAAAGAAGCATTAAAACAGATGGTCAGAGCAATTGTAGAGTGGTCAGGGTGCTTGTCTTAGAAACAACCAACATGATTTAATTCTGGCACCATACATGGTCCCCCCAAGGTCCCACCAGGGAGGATCTCTGAGCACAGCCAGGAGTAAATCCCGAGTATTGCCTGATTTGACCCTAAAGTTTAAAAGCAAAGAGAACAGTTAAAACAAAAGTGATGATTTGATTTTGCCATTTCATGCTGTCTGCAGAGCTCAGTAGATGAGATTCAAACTTGTCAGTGGCATGAGACCTTTCCTGGCCTCACTCTGCCTGGAAAAAATTGACCTTCCCTCTATTCTTCCTGCTTCTAAAACTTATTTCTTTCTATTTGAAATTTCTGTGCATGTATTTGTCACATTTCTCCATGCACTTACATTATAAAATCAGTTCCTCCTATCCAACTGCTGTAATATCCTGCCACGTACCTCTTCTTTTCCACCTTAGAGATTCACCTGGATTTTGACTTGAGATGTGTAGTCTTAGACCTTCCTTTCTGAAGATGTTTATGTTTTGTTTTGTTTTTCTAAGCAAACTTCTCTTAAAAAACTATTTTATTTCCTGAATACCTCACATCATTCTTCCCTATTTTATGCCTTTGACACTACTGAACTTGGGCTGTTCCTGCCCAAACTACTATATGCATGTAAGATTCATTCTTCATCCAATTGTGGATTCTCAATCTGGAAAAGTTCTTCAGCAGAACATGGGATAAAACATCCTCTCTGACCTGACTCACACTACAATTTTCTCTGATAATTTAGCCATTTACTTTTAAGCAATTGCTAAGCATGTTGATAGTGTCCCTTCAGCAGAAACCATGTTATGCTAATTTCACAGACACATCTAAGAGAGACAACCAAATGCTTAGCGTTTGAGTAGAATGCACTTGAAAATGAGTGGCCCTCTGCTTCCTACACCTCTTTCTACACCATGTGAAGCTCCCCAATTTCCTTTCTTCAGGTGTCACCCAACCTACATTCAACCCTGATCGGTTTTTTTTCCTAGGTTTTCTTATATCTACACATTTGCTTTGCCATGTCCCCATGTAGATCCCTTGGATTCTGAATATTATTGGGGCCAGGCCTAGAGAATTCTCCAACATCTAACACCTTCAATAAACCATCTTTCCTCTTTCTCCCAAATAAGTAGCCAGATTTCACTCGTGCCTGTTTTTGGCGCTCATTCAACTGATCAAAATATGCTTCAGCATGTAAATTTAGATATGTGAGTCCATTTATCCAGAACATTTATCCAGAACTGATCACTATGGTTAAAATTTCAACAATATATATATTTTATGATTTGCATGACATCCAAGGGGCTCTTCTCCAGTCTACTTCTACTTCTCTTGCCTTACAAAAATATGTTTTAGCTGTTAAATATAGGGCAGAATTCAGTGCTTTTTGTCTTGGATTTAATCCAAAGAAGTTTAATTACAGAAGAAGCCAAGCAGTGCAGGGTAGCAGGAGGAAAAAACCCAAGACAAAATTGGACCAGGCGCTAACAATACAAATGATAGTAATCACTGCTAATATTTCTCGAGCACTTTTTCTTGCCAGGCACCATGCTAAATGCTTTGTACCAATTATCTCATTTAATCCCCACAACTCCTTGCAGTAAATCATCTTGTGCTGTCCTAAAATCACCCACCAAGCAAATCAAAGAGACATTATTTGAAAATAAGCAGTGAGGTCTCTGAATCCAGCTGTGGACAGCTCCTGGGAAGTGTTGTATAAGACACAGGCTCTCAGTGGGGCTTATAGCTTGGATAATTGCTCCCCAAACCTTTAAGCACCTCATTGTTCTCATCTGCAAAAAGAGTCATTGAGTAAGTTCTTACAAGGCAAGGTTATCCAGCCTTGTCAGTCAAAGCAAAGAGTAATAGGATTGTCAATCCCGAAGTTCATCTTGGAGTCTGTGAGAAAGCATGTTAACTATTTCTAACCCCTACAACCAGATTTAGAAATGTAACGGGTGGCTCAATAATTCTCAGTGAATCTGTGTAGGAATATTTCAAGAATGGAAATCATAGCAAAATGAAAACAACCCTGAAATACTGATTCATCACATATAAAAGGCACAGAGTAGCAGCTGCAATCAGTATGTCCTGTTTCTAAATCTGTTTATCATTTTATTATTTTTTCAAACATAGCAGTAAGATGGACATTTCAAAACATTTCTGAAAACTGTTCAAAAAGTGTGAGTCAAAGGCCACAGAGTACTTATTAGAAGAGGTGTGGGAATTGCCTAGCATACAGTCAGTCCAAATGAAACCCAGCACCATATATAGCCAGTCAGTCACCAAAGCATTTCCAGCAGTTATTCCTGAGCATAGGGACAAAAATAGCCCTTGAGCATTGCTAGATGTGGCCCAATTTGCCATTCTAAAATGTTTTATTGCAGTGAAAATTACTTTGGATTATATTCTAATACATAATTACTAATAGTGTTATAATTCCGATAGCAATTCCTATTATTAGACTCAAAGGAATTCAAATTAGAATAGAAAATGTGTTAAATCATATGGGTAGTCTGTCTTCCAGAACAGATATCTCCATAAGTCGACTATTAAATATCTGTAAATTAAATCATATTCTCCTATTGAGTTTTGCTATAAGTTCAGTGATGATGTTGCTCTGTTCTTAGAATTTAACAATGTACATATAACTTCCACTCTACTAAGCTAAAAATAACTGCCCCACTATTTCTAATATTCCTTCTATCAAATGAAAAAAAGAATGAAGATATCAGGAACTTAGA
>PVKC010021930.1:0-17925 GCA_004027635.1 Crocidura indochinensis
AAGACTTTAGAAATGGGAGACGGGATGTGGCGCAGGAGGTAAGGTGCCTGTTGCCTTGCCTGTGCTAGCCTAGGACGGACCACGGTTCGATCCCCCCGGTTCCCATATGGTCCCCCGTGCCTGCCAGGAGCGACTTCTAAGCGCATAGCCAGGAGTAACCCCTGAGCGTCACTGGGTGTGGGCCAAAAACCAAAAAAAAAAAAAAAAAAAAAAAGACTTTAGAGCTAAACCGATGAACATTTCTGTATTTTGAGAAACTCTAGAAATACCAAGTTCATCTACAATAAAGGGCAAAGGGACAACTGTTACAGGAAAAGTTCAAACCCATCTGCACCCACTTGTTAACACTGACTATCCAAGATTTCCAGCACGGTTACTTGGAAACATGTCTCTGGGTTTCAGGGCTGCTGGCCAGATCATTGAGAGTAGGAGCTTTTTATGACTTTTCCCCACCTCGACCTCAGAATCCTGGCATTCAGCTTATCTTTTTTTTTTTTTTTTTTTTGTTTTGTTTTTGGGTCACACCCGGCAGTGCTCAGGGGTTACTCCTGGCTCCATGCTCAGAAATTGCTCCTGGAAGGCACGGGGGACCATGTGGGGCACCGGGATTCGAACCGATGACCTTTTGCATGAAAGGCAAATGCCTTACCTCCATGCTATCTCCCGGACCCCTCAGCTTATCTTTTCTAGCATCAGAATCCCAAATGTTCTTCCGAGAATGAAAAATTATTCCTTGATTGTTGTTTAGCAGTGGCACACTCCAATTCTGCATTAGTAGTGGTTGGATTATGTACTCAAGTTCAGAAGCTATGGTGATGATGATGTCTGGAGACATTTTTTAATGTCATTACTTGGGGTAGGACTTACATCCTGTCATCTGCTAGGTAGTTTCCCTGATGCAGTTAGACATCTAATAACACACAGGAAGCCCCCACTTCTCATTCACAGCAGGAAATGAATAGATACAAAAATCAATAGTTCCTGGCAGAGAAACGTCCCTACACTCATCGAGCTCCTCTCACAGACTCACAGTTTCCTTTTAGCTTGAAAAAGGCAAAGCAAAAGAAAACCAAAACTGTATTTCTAAGGACTGTTCAAAAGTAAAGCCTGTGACAAGTTTGAATAGTCAATTTAAATTTCTAAATTGGAGAAAATAAAAGTCTTCATTGATCTTTGTTCGGCTAGAGAGATAGTACAGCAGATGGGGGCACTTGCCCTGCACACAGATCCTTGCTTGTTCAATCTTTTGGGCTCTGGCCCCCTTTAGAACATTTATATCTCTTTGTGGTGAGCGTACTATCATGAGTCCTTCCAGCTCTCATCTCTATTGTCTCTGGCATTATTACTACACTGTCTCATTTTTTGGAGGGGGGAGCACACCCGGTGAAGCTCAGGGGTTCCTCCTGGCTATGCGCTCAGAAATCGCTCCTGGCTTGGGGGACCATGTGAGATGGCGGCTAGCACGTGCATGCCCTAGGTGCCTTAACTCTTGCACCACCGCTCCGGCCCCTACTACACTGTCTTTTATTTTTATTAAATCCCACAGATGTGAGAGACTATTCTGTGTTTCTCTCTCTCTCCCTCTGACTTATTTCACTCAGCATAATAGTCTCCATATCCATTCATGTAAAGGCACATTTCATGACTTCATTTTTTTCCTAACAGTTCCATAGTATCCTATTGTGTAGCTGTACCACAGTCTCTTTAGCCACTCATCTGTTGTCAGGCATCTGGGTTGTTTCCAGATTTTGGCTATTGTAAATAGCACTGCTATCAGCATAAGAGTACAGAGGGCATTATTGTATTATGTTTTTGTGGTCCTAGGGTATATTCATAGGGGTGGTATAGTTGGATCATATGGGAGCTCAATGTCTAAGTTTTTTGCTTGTTTTTCTTTTTCTTTTTGTTTTTTGTTTTTGGGTCACACCGGCAGTGCTCAGGGGTTACTCGTAGCTCTACGCTGAGAAATCGCTCCTGGCAGGCTCAGGGGACCATATGGGATGCTGAGATTTGAACCACCGTCCTTCTGCATGCAAGGCAAAATGCCCTACCTCCATGCTATCTCTCCAGCCCCTCAATTTCCAGTTTTTTGAGGATTCTTCATATTGTTTTTCATAAAGACTGGACTAGATAGCATTCCCTTCAGCAGTGAATGAGAGTTCCTTTCTCTCCACATCCCTGCCAGCACAGATTGTTCTTGTTCTTTGTGATGTGGGCCAATCTCTGTGGTATGAGATGGTACCTCATAGTTTTTTGATTTGCATCTCCCTAATGATTAGAGATGTGGAGCATTTTTTCATGTGTCCTTTGGCCATTTGTATTTCTTCTTTGAGAAAGTATCTGTTAATTTATTCTCCCCATTTTTAGATGGGGTTAGATGGATTTTTCTTGTTAAGTTCTGTCAGTACCTTGTATATCTTAATATTGGTCCCTTATCTGTTGGGTATTGGTTGGCTTTTATATCCTAGTCACTATTTCTTTTGAGCTGCAGAAGCTTCTCAGCTTAATATAATTCCATCTGTTTATCTCTACTTCCACTTGTTTGAAGAGTGATGTTTCCTCCTTAAACATGACTTTAGTCTCAGCGTCATGGAGTGTTTTACCTACATGTTGTCCTAAAAAGGGACTCTCATTCACTGTTAGTGGATGTGTTGTTCTGCTCAACTTTTATGGAAAATGGTGTGAAGACTTCTCAAAATAATTAAGAATACAGGAGTCAGAGAGACAGTATAATAGATAAGGCTTTGCCTTGCTTATGGCTAACCAAGCACTGATCCCCCAAGCACCACCAGGAATGATGCCTGAGTGCAGAGCCAGGAATAAGCCATGAACAGAGCTGTATTGCACTTTCCACCCCTAAATAAAGAATACAACCTCTATATAACCCTGAAATTTCTCTCCTGAATATTCATTTCAAGAACACAAAAACAGGGGCTAGAGCAATACAGTGGATAGATTGTTTATCTTGCATACAGCCAACTTGGGTTCAATCCCTAGCACCCCATCTGGTCCCCCAAGCCTACCAGGAGTGAGTGCCAGGAGTAAGCCCTGAGCACTGCTTCATGTGGCCCCCAAACAAAAAACAACAATGAAAAAGAACACACACACAAAAAACCTAACTTGTGAAAGTATATGCACACTAGTAACAATAACTAGATCTATCTGAAAACAACCCAAATGCCCATCAACAAATGAGTGGACAGTGAAACTGTGATATAAGTACATAATGAAAAATTGAAATATTTTTTTGGGGACACACTCAGAAGTGCTCAGGGTTTATTGTTGGGTGTCTTTTTGGTGATCACTTCTGGCTGGACTCAAGGACTTTATGTGGTATCAGATGTCTAACCTTGATTGTTTGCATGCAAAGCAAGAGTTCTACCCACTGTATTATTACTCTCAAGTAAAAACAAACAAACCACCACCACCAACAAAAGTCAACCTTATTGTTTACTGAAACCTTTTTTTAATTTAGGGGCCACATCCGGTGGTGCTTAGGGGTGATTCCTACAGGACTCTGCACTCAGAAATCGCTCCTGACAGGCTTGAGGGACCATATAAGATGCCAAGGATTGAATCGGGGTCTGTCCTGGGGTTGGCAGAGTGTAAGGAAAACACCCTACTGTTATGCTATCACTCAGGCTTCCAGTTTACTGCAACCTGAATGGAATTAAATAAGCTGTGCTGAGTGAACTAAAAAGGAAAAAGACAAAAACCAGATGATATTGTGCATAAAGAAGCAAAGCCAGGAAAGAGACAATAACCAATGGAATAAACCCTGAGGTATTGCCAAAGAAACAGTGAACTAGAGCTTCAGAGGTTGTGTATGGGGAAGAAAGGACTTTGGGAAAGCGTGGAGGGTTGTTGACATTCTGGTAGTAAGAGCAGTAAAGTAGCATTGCAGTAAAGTGGTGATATAAGTAAAAGGACAAAAGTACTGTAAACCATAAAAATCTCAATAAGGGGGCCCCGGAAGATAGCATGGAGGTAAGGCGTTTGCCTTTCATGCAAAAGGTCATCGGGGGTTCGAATCCTGGTGCCCCATATGGTCCCCCGTGCCTGCCAGGAGCAATTTCTGAGCATGGAGCAAGGAGTAACCCCTGAGCACTGCTGGGTGTGACCCAAAAAAACAAAAAACAAAACAAAAAAAATCTCAATAAGATTTTTTTCAGGAGGACAAATACTGGGTGATATGTCATTTTTTTTTTTCGGTTTTTGAGTCACACCCGGCAGTGCTCAGGGGCTACTTCTGGCTCAATGCTCAGAAATTGCCCCTGGCAGGCTCTGGGGATCAGATGAAATGCTGGGGTTCGAACCACTGTCCTTCTGCATGCAAGGCAGATGCCTTACTGCTGTGCTATCTCTCTGGCCCCATGTTATTTGTTTTATGTAGATAAACAAAAGAAGAAAATAGGTAGTATAGAACAACAAGTTCTTAGGCTGTTATCACAAAAAAATAATTTACTATATGGTAAGGAGAGGTGGGGGAGAATGAATTGGACTAGAATAGGAGAATAATAATCTTTTTTTTTTTTTTTTTTTGGTTTTTGGGCCACACCCGGCTGTGCTCAGGTGCTCAGACACCTGGCTGTCTGCTCAAAAATAGCTCCTGGCAGGCACGGGGGACCATATGGGACACCGGGATTCGAACCAACCATCTTTGGTCCTGGAACAGCTGCTTGCAAGGCAAACGCCTCTGTGCTATCTCTCCAGGCCCTACAAAAATAATCTAAATTTTTTCTAATTAAAATAAAAAGTAAATCTCAAGTAAATTTGAACATTCCTCCTACTTTCAATCTCTTGAGTCTAGACAAACAATTGGAACTAGAAATACTGTTATGGTTATTCTGTCACAAACAGAAGTTTGGAAATATTGTCACTAAGAAAGCATATTTTAATAAAATATATCTTTTTTTTTTTTTGGTTTTTGGGTCACACCCGGTGACGCTCAGGGGTTACTCCTGGCTATTCGCTCAGAAGTCGCTCCTGGCAGGCACGGGGGACCATTGGGGAACCCAGGGATCGAACCGAGGTCCGTCCTAGGTTAGCGCAGGCACCTTACCTCCAGCGTCACCGCCCGGCCCCCTTTTACTGTTCTTTTAATTAAGATTCAGTCCTTTAAAAAGTTATACAAAAGGACCAGAACAGAAGGACAGTAAGCAGGTGCTTGTCTTGCCTGTGATGGACTTGAATTTGATTCCCTTATGTCCCATATGGTACCCTGATATCTGCCAGGAGTAATTCTCTCTACAACCCTGAGCATCGTGTGATGTAGCCCCAAACCAAAATAATAGCATTAGTATTATTTTTATTGTTATTATTATTATTATTATTATTCCTATCATCATCATCATCATCATCATCATCATCATCATCATCATCATCATCATTATTACTCAGCATTGCTTGAGAGTAGCTGTTCACCTCAGCCACAGTTGTTCTGGAGAGATCCTTTGACTCGTCTATAGCTCCTTCTCCAGGTTTCTCCTCTTCACCTCCCCCTTTAAGTCATCACTGAACTCATCAAAGTCCTTTCATTGCTTTGCTTCTTTCCTTAGTTGTCAATGGACAACACCTAAGAAAGCAAAAAGCAAAACCAGCAGTGCCTTACCGATTCGCTAGTTTATAAACTAACTTATTTAGTTTATACATTTATTTTATACTTTTAATTTTATTTGATACTTTAGTTTATACATTTATTGTATACTTGTTATTTTATACTTTACCCATTTATAAGATAAATGGGACTAGAAAGTGATGGACATCTTTAAAAAATGGCAAAATAAAAGTGGCAAAGTTAAGCCAATTGGGTGGTTGAGAAAAGTATGAGTATGTCCCCCTCTCACGTGAGTTTTTTGTCTTTGTTTTTGTTTGGGGGCCGCATCCGGCTGCGCTCAGAAGTTACTCCTGGCTCTTAGGTCCAGAAATCACTCCAGGCTAGCTTGGGAGACCCTAGGGGATGCCGAGGATTGAACCCAGGTTGACCGAGTGCAAGAAAACCTATCGCTTTGGCCCTCGGGTGAACTTTCTTGGGGGAAAAAAAAAACCCAAACCGAAAACAAGTATTATTTACAAAAGACCTAGAAATTAGGAGCAATGGCAAAATTTGAAGTCAGGTCTATTATTTATTTATTTACCTATTTATTTATTGTTTCTGTTATTATTGTTTTTGCAGCGCTCAGGGGTTACTCCGGGCTCTGTGCTCATAAATCACTCCTGGCAGGCAGTGGGGGGACCTATACGGGATGCCGGGATTCGAACCACAGATGTTGGTCCTGGGTCTGCTTGCAAGGCAAAACGCCCTACCGCTGCGCTATCCGTATATTATAACGACTGGTTGGATTCTGATCCTAGTTGGACAGTACCTCGGAGGCATTCTCGTCCCTATAGCCACGCAGGCAGTGAGCGCTACTCAAGGTTCCTTTGATGACAGGAGAGAGAAAAACACACTTGACTAGACAATGTGGCTTGGAATGACATTTATTTTATTTATTTATTTTTTTTTTGCCTTCCGAGAGCCTCCAGCAAGGACTACATTTCCCAGCAGGCCAAGCGCAAAAACCACGGAAAAGACTACATTTCCCAGCAAGCCCTGCGTAGCACTAGGGGGGGGAAAGACTATATTTCCCAGCGGGCCAAGCGTATAATTACGGAAAAAAGACTACATTTCCCAGCAAGCCTTGCGTCGAACTACGGTGGCTTTAAGGGCGAGGTCTGTTAGCGACGGCGCAGTCGCCGGACGGGCGGGGAAGGGACGGACGGGCGGGAGGGCGCTTTGCGGTTTGAATGGCTGCGGGCCCGCTCCCTCGGTTCACCTAGAAGCCGCTGGCCGGGGACTCCGCTATGCCGTCGGGAGGCGATCAGTCGCCGCCGCCACCTCCTCCACCTCCTCCGGTGGCAGCCGCCTCGGAGGAGGAGGAAGAGGACGACGACGCCAATGGCGAGGCGGAGGACAGCGTGCAGCCCAGCCGCTCGCCGGCCCCTCAGCTCCAGCAGCGGTTCGACGAGCTGTGCAGCCGCCTCAACATGGACGAGACGGCGCGGGCCGAGGCCTGGGACAGCTACCGGACCATGCGCGAGAGCTACACGCTGGAGGTGTGTCCGGGCCTAGTGGCGGAGGGATGGGGGTGCGGTCCCCCATCCTGCCAGGGCCTCCGAGGGGCACCGCCGCCCCAAAGCAGAGCCCGGGATCTCGGAGTGCAGGAGAGTCCTCTTTGCACACGCACGTCCCCTACCCCCGGGAGGCGCGCCCCATTCTTCCTGCTCCCCGGGCTTCCGCCTGGGGCGCCCGATCGATCGGATCGGAGCGTGGCGAGGCGGAGGGAAGCCTGGGGGGACTCTCTGTCTCCCCAAGTCCGCACATCCATCCGTAGGGGCGGCCTCGGGAACAGGTGCGGTGGCCCCGATTTCCAGGAGAACGGGATGGTGTGCATCCCGGGTGTCCCCCCTTCCTTATTCCTCCCCTGGATTTGGCGTTGTTGGGGTCGATCGGCTCCTCTTGCTGCATTTTCTCGGGGCCACTTTGGCCTTGCCCAGACAGCGCGTCTCTCGGGGGACACTTGTTTTTGTTTTGGGGGTCACACCCAATGACGATCAGGGGTTCCTCCTGGCTCTAGGCTCAGAATTCTTGCTCCTGGCAGGCTCCGGGGACCATATGGGATGCTGAGATTCAAACTACGGTCCTTTTGCATGCAATGCAAACCTTACCTCCATGCTATCTCTCCGGCCCCAGATTTCTTTCTGTTTTATTTTGTTTGGGGGAGCCACACTCAGGGGTGCTCAGGGCTTACTCCTAGATCTGCACTCAGAAATCGCTCCTGGCAGGCTCAAGGGACCATATGGGATGCTGAGATTCGAGTCACCGTCCTTCTGCATGCAATACAAACTCTCCACCTCCATGCTATCTCTCCAGCCTCGGTTGGGGGCGGGGAACACTTGTAGGACTGTATTTGTTTTGGACCTGTCAACAAAGACGCGCGGGCTCTTGGGACACGGATCCTAGCTAGGGGTAGACCTCTTCTACCCCCCACGCACCCATCTGTCACTAGGAAGTCAGCCCTATGGCCGGCCACCTGCAGGCCTTTCTGATCCCGTCCTACCCGGACACTCGCAGGGGGCTGCAGGGCGCCCCATGTTGACACTCACTAGTGGCCCTTCTTTCTGGTGCTGGGACGGGTGGAGGAGGAAGTAGGACAACGAGCCGGCCAATGAGATTCCGCGCTGCAGGCACCGCCCCCTGGCGGACCAATGGGGAGGGACGCGGAAGTCCCCTTGTTGACACCTGCTCCTGAGTGCGGGAAAGTCGGAGCTGGAGGCCTTAGCTGCTGTTGGGCTGTAAATCTCAAAAATCTCAAAAGCCCCGCTAGGCTTGCCCGCGCAACACTGTGCTGATGGTTCAACTGTCACACTCACAGAGGCTGGTTTTGTTGTTGTTGTTGGTTTGTTTTTGTTTTTTGTTTTTACTGATCTTTGCAGTAGTAGAGTCTTTCATTCATTTCCTTCTTATTGTGATTGTCGGCAGGGAAAAAAATAAATACAAAGAAAGATAGTAAGATAGTGGCTTTTAGAACGCGACCAGCCCAGATGACTCTGGACAATATTACCACCCCCAAAATTCACTTTTGTGATAGGGAAGCTGGAAATCTATGTGGCCCTGCCTTTCAGAGAGAGGTGTGCTGAAGGTATACTACGATAAAGTGTAGTTCCTGACCCTGATGAACTTGTAGACAAAGCACTTTCTAATTTATCCAGCTCTTTCATTACTTAGGTCGTCAGGCTGAAAAGGAGTGTTCCTGTTTATCTGTCATTTCTGTGATCAGACAAAGACAAAGACCTTTTTTTTGTTGTGGATGCTGGAAGTAAGGACCCCCCCCCCAATAAATTCTTTTTCTTTGTTCCAAATAAGTTCTTTTGGGGGGGGGTTGGGTCACACCCGGTTGTGCTCAGGGGTTACTCCTGGCTCTACGCTCAGAAATCGCTCCTGGCAGGCTCCGGGGGATCATATGGGATGCCTGGATTCGAACCACCATCCTTCTGCATGCAAAGCAAACACCTTACCTCCATGCTATCTCTCTGGCCCCTATTCCAAATAAATTCTTTTTTTTTTTTTTTTTTGGTTTTTGGGTCACACCCGGCAGCGCTCAGGGGTTACTCCTGGCTCCATGCTCAGAAATTGCTCCTGGCAGGCACAGGGAACCATATGGGGCACCGGGATTCGAACCGATGACCTTTTGCATGAAAGGCAAACGCCCTACCTCCATGCTATCTCCCGGGCCCCTCCAAATAAATTCTTAAAAAAAAAAGCATTATCACTATAGAGTTGAGGTGTTTTAAATCATATGAGGTTCAGTATAAAGTTCTAATATGCATATTGATGTAAGCAGGTGATGAATTACAGATGGTTGATTATTGTTTTCAGTAAATTGTTATTATTTGTTTATTTGGTCCATTCTCATTAGTGCTTAAGGGTGCTGCTTAGGGCCTACTCCTGGCTCTCAGGGATCCTTTCCTGCAGGGCTCCAGGAACCACGGGGCTTTCTGGGGAATTGAACTTGGGTTGACTTTGTGCAAGGAAAGCACCCTAAGAACTTTTGTAGCGTTCTGACTCTTAGTAAGTTATTTTTGAAACATGTTTGATTGCTCAATAATTTTAGGATGTAAGTCTCAGATTCTTAGCTCAGATTACCCAATGAATGCTCGTATATCAGATAAGTTATGATCATTGGTTCTCAGCCAGACACTATTCTTTTTACATGTTGGAGATGGAGCAGTGAACACAACCTAAAAATCCCTACTCTTTTGGAGTTTGTGGTTCCTGAATGTTGTAAGATATTCTGGAGTGTTCATGGAAATGTATGGTGTAAAATAAGGTTCACTTAGTACTATAGTAATTCTTTGTGAGTTAATTGTCCTCAGGTATTCTCTTCTTGTGTTGGGACTTTCAAGGCACATGTTCTGATAGCCAGAGAGAATATGTTTTTCTGGTATTATCTTGCAAGTTATATAGCAGCACTATTACCTATGTGATTGGTTTAGCAAATCTGACAGTATGAGGGAACATAGATTCCTACCTCAGTTTAAAGTGAGGAAATGTAGATCCCCACCTCAGTTTAAAGTGAAGGAACAGAGACCTTATACTTTCCTCTAGGCATAAGAATGTCAGTAATCACCCTGGATAGTGTGGGTCCTCAGAAAAAAGAAAAAAGAAAGAATGATCACATGGCATGGTGTCATCATTGAAAATAGTTTCTCAAAAATATGACACTTTCCTCTTAAACGCAAGAAGTCTTTTATTGAAATATATGTGTGCATATAGTTAATTACCTAAAAATCAATTTTCTTTTATTTTTACAGGGAAATGATCTTCATTGGTTAGCATGTGCCTTATATGTGGCTTGCAGAAAATCTGTTCCAACTGTAAGCAAAGGAACGGTTGAAGGAAACTATGTATCTTTAACTAGAATCCTTCGGTGTTCAGAGCAGAGGTAACTCTTGTGTTTAAAAAGTAAAACGTTCCTATAATTTAAAACCTCATACATTTTACTGATAGTAAGGATACTTTTCATCATTTTTTTAAGCATTAGTATCTGTGGAGTGACTATTTACAAGTTAGGTCAAGGCTTTCCTTTACTATATCTAAGTTAGCTTCTATTATATTTTACTTACATGGTGAAAAATATGTGCATTTTAATGTGTTAGTCACTTATAATTTTTCTATTAAGGTTATGATTCATTGTGTAATAGCGACAGTTTTAATTAGGATATTGGGAAACCTAGAGGGAGTCAGAATTAGTTCAGAATGGTGGTTTATCTATGAAGAAAAGTGGAATGGGGAAGAGTGCAACTAGGAAAATGGACAGTTTCTGTTACAGTCTTCCAAAATTTATTCAGTATGTTACTATTTGTTAAATTTGGCAGTTAGGAGCATGAGTGTTGACTAAATTGATCTTAATATATTTATATATTTTATATTGTTTTATAAGTTCATTCCCAGTGGTTCTGGGGAGTCTTAAGGGGCTGATCTCAGGAATGCTTATACAATTCCCTGATGGTATAAATTTGATGTTACCAGTGCAATATCTGGGAGCCACCAGTGATTACCTAGTTTTTTTAGGTTGTGTAGCACTGAGGGTTAAACTCAGAATCTCACACCTAAGTTTGTGCTCTGCCCCTACCTAGTGCTATATTTCATAATTGAAAAAAATCCTTAGAATATAGTCTCAGAAGAATAGAGTAGAAAAACAAGAGAAATAAATCACATTAAGAGACTAAGCTACTCTCAGAATGAGCTACAATTTATTATTGTTAAATGAATTTTAATGTAATTATGTTTATGTACTTTACCTTTATATTACTCATGCAAATATAATGACTTTTTTTTATATCAGCTTAATTGAATTTTTTAACAAAATGAAGAAGTGGGAAGATATGGCAGATCTACCCTCACATTTCAGAGAGCGCACTGAAAGATTAGAAAGAAACTTCACTGTTTCTGCTGTCATTTTTAAAAAGTATGAGCCAATTTTTCAAGATATTTTTAAATATCCTCAAGAAGAACAGCCTCGTCAACAAAGAGGAAGAAAACAAAGGTATGTTTCTATAGTTGTTATTGTTACAGTCTCTGTTACAGTTTTGACCTAGGATCAAATCTAGGTCCTTTTACATGCAAAGCATATATTCTGCCACTAAGCAACATTCCTTATGCTACAGTTTTTTTCTTTTTTTCTTTTCTTTTTTTTTGGTTTTTGGGTCACACTTGGCAGTGCCCAGGGGGT
This sequence comes from Crocidura indochinensis, assembly GCA_004027635.1. Lineage (NCBI taxonomy): Eukaryota > Metazoa > Chordata > Mammalia > Eulipotyphla > Soricidae > Crocidura > Crocidura indochinensis. The sequence continues at coordinate 11,775 of PVKC010021930.1, forward strand.
TACTCCTGGCTCTAATCTCCGAAATCGCTCCTGGCAGGCATGGGGAACCATATGGGATGCTAGGATTCAAACCACTGTCCTTCTTGGACGCAAGGCAAACACCTTGCCTCTACGCTATCTCTCCAGCCCCATGCTACAGTTTCAAACCCTTTATTGTGTCTCCCAGTTTAGTTTGCCTTTTTTTAATATGATTTATTTATTTTACTGAAACCAAGTCAGACATGGGCACCTTGTCTGCTGTACTATCTCTTTGACCCAAAACAGTATTTCTGAGAGAAAAATAAATCATGCTGTGTGATCCAGTCAGGGATGATTACATGGAAGAAGTAGAACTAGTCTTGAATGATGGAGGATTTTAATAGGTAGAAAAGAGGATGGAGAACTAGTATATGTAACAACAGTATAGGTATAGGAAGTAAGCCCCAGACTGTTGAGTATTTTTTTAGAGTACCTTGTTAGAATGAGTTCACTGGGATGGGATTAACACAGATGTCTCATTTAAACATTCGCAGGGCTGGAGAGAAATATAGCTAGTAGGGCACTTGCTTTGCATGTGGCTAACCCTGGTTCAATCCCTTTGGCACCTCGTACAGTCCCTGGAGCATCACAGACAGTTGTAAGCCCTGACCACTGCCAATTAAAATAAGAGTGATTGTATAAAACAGTAGTAGAAGTTGTGTTAGAAAAAGCTAAACTTAAAGAAATCTGAAACTCTTTTTAAAGTTAAGCTCCTTAAAGAAGTCTGAAACAGGGGCCCGGGAGATAGCATGGAGGTAAGGCGTTTGCCTTTCATGCAAAAGGTCATCGGTTCGAATCCCGGTGCCCCATATGGTCCCCCGTGCCTGCCAGGAGCAATTTCTGAGCATGGAGCCAGGAGTAACCCCTGAGCACTGCCGGGTGTGACCCAAAAACCAAAAAAAAAAAAACAAAAACAAGAAGTCTGAAACAGCAGTTTTAACAGGTACACTTGGAATTAGAAGTCTATAATTTATATATTAAAAGACTTGTGGCTTGATGTAACCTGGAATGTTTTTAGGAAAGGACCATTTACAGGTCATCAACTATAATACAGGGGTGAAAATGTGGAAATACTTGACTGCACTTAGAGATCTGAAAGCAGTGTTATTGGGGATAGGCTGTGATTTAGCAATAGAGCACATACCTTAAAGGAGCATTAAGATCTGTTGTTGTTATCAAAATCCCTAGTTATTCATAGTGTTTTCTGCCTTAGTTATGTTGACCTTGAAAGGTTTTAGAGTTCTTAGAATTAGCTATCTGAAATGAACTCTTTCCCAGCTATTGCCTACCAATATTTGGTCAGAGAAGCACTTTTCATGTGAAAGTGGATCTGTTATCACACCCTCTAGTTGTGAGTTTTGAATTTGAAATGGCTTTAATCATTTATCTCTATGGCTTATGGTTTTCTTTATTTCTAATTTTTCTTTATCTCATGACTATTTGTTTTCTTCTTCTGAAGGCGACAGCCCTGCACCGTGACTGAAATTTTCCATTTTTGTTGGGTGCTTTTTATATATGCAAAAGGTAAGAAAAGAGTAATATTTTTATATTAGTTTAAATGTTTAGATATTACAAACATGTTTGCAACTTGGTTCTTTTGGAGGGGAGGGATCACACCTGGCGGAGTTCAGGGGTTACTCTGTGCTCAGAAATCGCGCCTGGCAAGTTCGGGGAACCATATGGGATGCCGGGATTTGAACCACTGTATGTCCTGAATCTGCTGTGTGAAAGGCAAATGCCCTACTGCTATGCTATCTCTTTGGCCCCAAGTAACCTGGTTCTTAAATAAAGATATTAAAACATATTCAGGTACTTGGGGCCAGAGCGGTGCCGCAAGCAGTAGGGTGTTTGCCTTGTGCATGTTAACCTAGGACAGTCTGCTGTTTGATCCCCTGGCATCTCATATGGTCCCCCAAACTAGGAGCAATTTCTGAGCACGTAGCCAGGAGTAACCCTTAAGTGTCACCAGGTGTGGCCCCCAAACTAATAAATATATTACTATAAGGAATTTTATTGTTATTTAGAATTTGTTCTAATTTGATCAAATGGGATTGCAGAAGCCCAAGGGGCCCAAGGCTGCTAGGGCTGCAGGGCTGTAGGCTGCAGATCCCCCAGGCTGCCAAGGCTGGTGTTGCAAGGCTTGCAGGGGCCTGAGGGGCCCAGCTCCTGGGTAGGGCCCTGTGCCCACCCAGGAACATCTGGGTAGTGACTACCCACGCACACCCAGTACAAAAAGAGGGTAGGAGAGAAAGAGAAATGAAGTATACTTTTTATTTCTCTTGGAATCTGAGGCCTGACACCATCACTTGTGGGTTTCTTTTTACTTCTTTTTTTTTGGTTTTTGAGCCACACCCGGTGATGCTCAGGGGTTACTCCTGGCTATTTGCTCAGAAGTCACTCCTGGCAGGCACGGGGGACCATATGGAGAACCGGGGGATCGAACCGAGGTCCTTCCTAGGTTAGCGCAGGCACCTTACCTTCAGCGCCACCGCTCAGCCCCCTCACTTGTGGGTTTCTGAGAGAGGGAGAGAGTTAGATGGAAATTGACCTGCTGTGGTCACTATTCTGGGCTACCTTCCCCCAAAAGTTCAATTTCTCTTTATACTGGCACAGCAATGGGGCATGTCCAGGTTCAGCAGTCATTACAGTGGGATTATCCAAGGGGTTTGTACAAGCCCAACTACCACATGGGATAGCATTTTTAAAAGAAACTCAGTGTTTGTATTTTTTGTTTTGTTTTTGGACCATACATGGGGCCTTGCGATTACTTTTGGCTCAATGCTCCAGAATAGTTTCTCGAGTGTTCAGGAAACTAGGAGATTCAGAAGTTCAAACAAGGGCCCCCTGAATGTCAAGCTTGTAGTTCAGGCCATTGAGCTATCTCTTTAGCCCTTGAATTTTATCTTTTAATAATTTTGTTCATAATTAAGAGCTTTCGTCCTTTACAATCTAGCACTATAATTTTTTATAATCTGTTAGGTCATTTTCAATCAGTGTGAATGGTTTTATTTAGTTCCTGATGCTTTTGGTCAAACTAGTCAGTCACATGCAAGACAAACACTGTACCATTTCTATGATTCAAGATTTTCCTATATTGTAAGATAATTTATGAAGGTATTTATATCAGAATTTTTAGGGGGAAAGCAATGATGATCAAGTATTGATAAAATTTTGAGAGACGGGGAGGCAGAGGGCTGGGAAAAAAAAGGAAACAGAAGTATTGATAAAATTTTGTACCTTAAATTTATTTAATGTTTTAATGAGTATTGAGTGAAAATGGCATTGAGTAAGGTGTTTACTTTTGTTAAACTTTTGGAAATTTATTAAACCATGAAGTAATATTTCAAAATATAAATTTGCCAAAACACTTCATGAAACTTTTGTATCGACTTTTTATGGTATGGTATTATAAAATGTCATTTATTAAAGAGAAAAATGTAACATTGGTAACATTTAATTCTACAATTATTTTAATCCTATAGGTAATTTTCCTTTAATTAGTGATGATTTGGTCAATTCTTATCATCTTCTGCTCTGTGCTTTGGACTTAGTTTATGGAAATGCCCTTCAGTGTTCCAATCGAAAAGAACTTGTAAACCCTAATTTTAAAGGTAAGTTTGTAAACAAAGATTTCTGTTGGTTTTGAAGCATAGCCAGTGATGCTCAGGGATTACTCCTGGTCGGCGTGGGAAACCAAATGGGGTACTAGTAATTGAATTCGGATTGGACAGATGCAAGTCAAATGTCCTATCTGTTGTACTAGTGTTCTGGCCCCCTAATGTTATATTTTACTCTTGGGAATTGCCAATGCACACAATGTATACTTAGTGTATACTTAGAGAGCATAAATGATTTTAGAAATTCCATCATCACACTTACCCAGAGGATTTATATGTAGGAGTTGACCACTCAGTAAGAATATTTATGAAGAGGCTGGCGAGGTGGCACTAGAGGTAAGGCGTCTGTCTTGCAAGTGCTAATATAGGATGAACTGCGGTTCAATCCCCCAGCGTCTCATATGGTCCCCCCCAAGCCAGGAGCGATTTCTGAGCACTTATCCAGGAGTAACCTCTGAGCGCCAATGGTTGTGGCCCAAAAAACAAAACAGACAAAAGAATATTTATGGAGGTGTGAGGGTGGGAGAGATAGCATGAAGGTGGGGCATTTGCCTTGCATGCACCTGCAGATGTAGGTAGTTCGAATCCTGGCATCCCATATGGTCCCCTGAGCCTGCTAGGAGTAATTAACCCCTGAGCACAGCCGATATGACCCAAAAAAACAAAAAACAAAACAAAACAAAAATTTATAGAGGTATTGGATAATATAGCAGGACAGTATATTTCCCTGCATTTCTCCCCTTTTAGAATTTTTATATCTACTAAATTAAGGTGATAAACCAAGATGATATATCTAACATAGTTAAATCAAAGTATATAATCTTTATTTTGTTTTGTTGTAGGCTTTTCTGAAGATTTTCATCCTAAGGATTCAAAACTTTCCTCTGACCCGCCTTGTGTCATTGAGAAGCTCTGTTCCTTACATCATGGCCTAGTTTTAGAAGCAAAAGGAATAAAGGAACATTTTTGGAAACCTTATATTAGGAAACTTTATGAGAAAAAGGTTTGTAAGTAGTAAGGAAGTAATGGGAATATGTTCTCTGGGGAAAGATTTGACTTAATGTGATGACTTAAGGATTTTATTCTTTCTTTATAGCTCCTTAAGGGAAAAGAAGAAAATCTTACTGGATTTTTAGAACCTGGAAACTTTGGAGAGAGTTTGTGAGTAGTTATAAACAGTTTTTAATATTTTAAATTCTATACATTGGAAACCTTAGAATTCAGTGTTTTTATTATTTGTATGCTGGAAATTGAGACTATCTTATGGAGAATATAAGGAAGCAAACAAAAAGTGATCTGCTGCTACTTAAAAAATATATAACCATTCTTGAAAATACTTATTTTGCAACATGTGGGGTGTACCCCCACAAATTTTGGGGATTATATCTCCAAAAGTGCCTGGAGAATCATGTGCCAGGGAACTGAAACTGGGATTCCTGTGTGAAAAGAATGTACTCCAGCATAAATTATAGTTTTTGAAGTAAAGAAACTATTTTGGAACATTACAGGGATATGTGAACTGAAAAGTAAAACTGTAGAAGTATAGAGATATTCAAGGTACCTAAAGCATCCATCCATTCAGGAAAGAGAACTAAGCTGCTGTGACATTTTTCTTTAAACAAATAACAACCTCCTAGCAGTGCTTAGGGGCCCAGGCACCACAGTGATATGTAGCCCATAGTCAGTCCTGAAAGTTTTGTGCTGGTGTCTGAGACTTGTGGCATCCACCAGGACCACCCTTGTAGTGTTTGGGACCAACACCTGGACTGACCCTACACTACAGTGTTGAGGTCCAGTGCTTTGGCGGGTATTGAATCTGGGTCTTGAGTATGTAAGACATATGCTCTACCCCTTTGCGCTATTCCGTCTTCTCAACAGTTTTAACTTCTTCTAGAAACTGCAGTTATTAGGTAGATTAGCATATTCTGAAACACTGACCATATGAATGAACTGATTTAGTATAGCAAGCTTGCATTGTATTACTTTTTTTGTGTGTGTTGGGTATTAAGCCTTGGAACTGTTCACAGGAGGCAAAAGCTTTACCACTGAACTCTATACTCCTGCCCCCCTTCAGTCCTGCATTTTACACTGTTTTATAATAATGATTTTAGTAAAAGTTAATTTTCATAAAAATTATTATAAATTAAAAAATAAAAACAAAAAAATAACTAAATGTCCTGAATTAGTTACTGAAATGGAGTTTTTTTTTGTATATTTTGTCTAATTTTTCCCCTCTATAGTAAAGCCATCAATAAGGCCTATGAAGAGTATGTGTTATCTGTTGGGAATTTAGATGAACGGGTATTTCTTGGAGAGGATGCTGAGGAGGAAATTGGGACTCTTTCAAGGTGTCTGACTACTGGTTCAGGAACAGAGACTGCTGAAAGGGTACAAATGAAAAGCATTTTGCAACAGCACTTTGACAAGGTGAGTCGAAACAGTTTAGAAGAATAGATATATAGGAACATTATGCAACAGAGACTCTGCTTTATTTTGGCGGGGGGGGGGGTAAGAGA
>PVKC010021931.1:0-17970 GCA_004027635.1 Crocidura indochinensis
AGAATATATATATTTTTTGAGTGGCACATTTGTCACTGTTGAGGTGGGACTCTGGTGAGACTCTGGAGACCATCAGGTCAATAGGGCTCAAACCAGTATCAGTTATGAGAAGTTAAATGTCCTAACTGCTGTATTTGTCATTGGGTAGGGACCCAGGTTCATATACTTATCCTGAAAAATAAACTGTGTCTTTTAAGCATCTGAATTTGTATACAAATCTTTTATATATAAAACTCAAGAACCCCTGAACTCCGGAATAATTCCATTTTTGAAGTTCATTTATATATCTCATAATAAGTGTATAAATATAAAGAAGGCATAGGAATTTATTTTATGAAGATACAGCTGCTCTGTCCTCCATTATAGGAAAACTGTTGCAGAGAGGAAGATGGGTTGAGGGAGGGAGCACTGGTAATTTGTGTAATGGCAGGGGGGATCTGAAGTCTGAACCATCCTCAAAACATGGAGGCCTTTGACACAAGGGTTCCATCTCAGAAACTGGAAAGCCTTTGATTTTATTTGTTTGTTTGTTTGTTTATTCCAGACCAGGTGCTGAAGGCTTCCTGAGAGAAGAGATGGCTGGACACCCTGGGAGAAGAAGCTCCAGCACCGCAACAAAAACCAGGTGAAGAATATTAAAAGATTATTAACTACTCCTAATTCTCCTTGGGAATCAAGCAAAGAACAACAAGCGAGGGAGGGAGAAACAGACAGAGGTAGGGAAGAAGAAAGATAGATATAAAATATCTGCCAAGAAGCAGGTAGGAAAAAGCGGGGGAGAAGGTGGTAAGAAATGTGCTCTGGTGAAAGGTGGTTTACATTATATGACTGAAACTCAATCATGAACAATTTTGTAAGCACAGTGCTTAAATAAAGAAAAGAAACACACTAAAGCATTCAGTTGTTACATTTATATCATTTTCTTCAGAGGCTTTAGTGCATCCACTGACAGTTCTTTGCCTCAAACATGAATCAGCTTTGATAAAAAGAAGAGCCAAAGGGAATTTTTAAATTGCCAAAGATGATTTTTACTCACGATAGACATTGTGCTTGAACATTTAAGAAACCCATCTGCTTTACATTAATGTACTTGGACTTCAGATGATCAAAGTTATTGATAGACAGCACAAGGTCCTTGGGGTTTACTCCTCCTAGCTTAATTATTATTCTTATCACTAGTCTAGCCATTGTAAGGTAACTAACAATTTCACTCTTTTAGGTCTGTGCCAAACTTCCATTGTCTAAAAGTTTTCTACAAGACAAAAGTAGCAATGTCATTATATATTAAAAAAAAAAAAACTAAACAAACACACACACATAAAGCTGAATCAGATGTGGTAACAAATGCAGTTCAATATAGAAACTGTCTTGGCACATATGAGCTGTTAAGTAATGTGATTTTGAATTTTGAATTGTAAAAAATTCTTGTGTAGTCTAATGATTTCTAAATAGCTTTTAGAACACCTATTTGAATCAAACACTCTAAAGAGTGAAAGTATAGTATATAAACAATACATACAGCTTTTATTATTCTTGTTTAGTTGTTGGTATTTTGAACCATATCCAGCTTACTTCTGGATCTATAATAAGGGATCACTCCTCGTGGGTTCACAGGGAACATCATGTAGAAATATGCATTAATTATATAATCCTGGATGGTGGTGGATGTTGATGGATGGAGGGTGAAAACTTTCTTCTCCAGTTCAGAGCAAGACGCCTTTATCCTCTTTCAAACAGCAGGTCTCAGGGTTCAGGGTAGTACCTAGGAAAAGACTCGCAGGCAATCAGATTTAGAAAACATCAACTTTATTATTAATAAGGCCTTAGCCACAAAGTGTGGCCTATGCTAACCATTTAAGCAAACTCTATAAGCTGCTCTGAACTTAAACCTGTTTCTATCCCTCCAAGATGCCAATTCCACCCACTCCTTGTTTCTTCCTTTATCTCCCTCTTTACACCCCCTGGAAACCCCTTTGTAACCTTCCATAAACCCCTCCCATAAGTGGGCTGGTTTGCCTCTCCAGGTGATATTAGCATTTAGCCTAGGGTGGGGTGACTTTCTTGATAATAAATGAGGAAAGGTAAGCTTTTGTTTTTCTGACTTCCACCAGCCAAAAGCAGGAAACTTAATATTCCCATAAGCCACAAAGTCTAAAGTGTAAAATTAAAATATCAGCCTTTTCTCTAACAATTTTTTTTTTTTTTTTTTGGTTTTTGGGTCACACCCGGCAGTGCTCAGGGGTTACTCCTGGCTCCATGCTCAGAAATTGCTCCTGGCAGGCACGGGGGACCATATGGGGCACCGGGTTTCGAACCGATGACCTTTTGCATGAAAGGCAAACGCCTTACCTCCATGCTATCTCCGGGGCCCCTCTCTAAACAATTTTAAACAGCAAAATACACCTGTAGCTTAAATTTTCTTCATCCTTATTTAACCAAGTGTTTTATTTTTTTCCTGGAAATTCTTTGTTTCTATCTATTAACCTTTCCTAAACAAAATTACAAGAACATTTATACAGAAAATACATTTTGAAAACAGGCTTCTACTTTAAAGTGCACAGCAAAACATTATGCAATTGGAAACATTAATTATGGAAAACTATAAAGCACATTTAAATCAGCAAGATAATGACTTAGATGAAGAAATACACCTGTGGGGCTGGAGAGATAGCATGGAGGTAGGGCATTTGCCTTTTTATGCAGAAGATTAGTGGTTCGAATCCAGGCATCCCACGTGGTCCCCTGAGCCCGACAGGAGTAACCCCTGAGCGCTGCTGGGTGTGACCCAAAAGCTAAATATAAATAAATAAAATAAAAATAATAAAGAGATACACCTGAAACAAAGTTAAGATACAGGAGGTTTTTGCATCAATTAACTTTTCAGTTGGGCTTCGCTGTTTTCTCCCATTTTTAAAATTTTTATCCCATCACCAACACCCAATTGTCCAGACCAGGGTGGAGCTGTGGACTTCTCCATGCCCAATGGGCTTATCACATTGCTTCGCTCCATGGAATCCTGGCTCCCACAGACTGCTTTGGGTAAGAGCTGAGCCTGTGCTCAATGCCTCTCACTTTTCACAATGCCTCTCACTTTTCACCTTTCTGCCCCACAGGGCCAGAGTGCTCCTGTTTGTCTGCTATCAGGGAGGGAGCAGTCTCTGATGCTTCTTGCTGAAGGCCACAACCACAGCCTCTTCTCCACACCTCCGGACAGCAACAGCTGTGATGAGCAAAGCAAGGTGGTCAGAGCAGAAAGTCCTAAATTTCAAAAGTCGAATCCATATCCGGGCTGAAGTAATCACCCAGAAATCAGTCCTTTTAATGAAGCCATTTCTTCCTGGTCCTTTTCCAATTAGTGGTCTCTGTAAGTCTCTAAGGAGGTCGAGGTCTTTGGAAAAAGGACTTTTTGCAGAAAAGTCACAGTGCTAGGTCTCTGAAGGGGATGCTGCAAGCTTTTAGCTCCCCTCCTTTAATGGTCCTTCTGACCACAGCAGGGTCTACACCCTGTTTAGGAAAGGTGCCACTTGGCCCACTCTTTTGGGCTCATTCCAACTGAATAGAGCCAAAATCAAACACAAGAACAGTAACCTCACCCCATCATCGCTATCTTCTTTGGTCCAGGATTCAAATCAATGTGTGGGCACCACAATGTAGAATTAAATATTAATTATAGAGTCCTGGATGGTTGTGATGATGCTGAGATGGAATGAAAACCTTTCTCTGCCAGCCCGGGCGCCTGCAACCCCTTCCAGCTGGCATGTCTGCAGATTTCAGGGTTAAGGCAAGGAAATGTTCCACAGCAGTCATGAAGTTTCAGGAGACATAAAGCTTTATTAATAATATGCCTAGCCATCTAGGCTATCCTTTTAGTAGCCTCTTTCCAGCTGCCCTGCATCTCAAATCTGTTTCTTTTTTGTTTGTTTGTTTTTTGGACTTCACCTGGTGTAGCTCAGGGGTTATTGCTGGCTAGGTGCTCAGAAATCGCTCCTGGCTTGGGGGCCATATGGAAGGAATGCCGGAAGATCGAACCAAGATCCATCCTAGGTTAGCATGCGGAAGGCAAGCTCCCTACTGCTTGTGCCACCACTCCGGCCCCTCAAACCTGTTTCTTATTCCTCCATCCTGCCAACTCCTCCAGCTGTTCCTTGCTTCTTCCTCTATCTCCCTCAGGCAACCACTTTGCAACCTTCCATTGACCCCTCCCATAAGTGGGCTGGTCTACCTCTCCAGGTGATATTAGCATTTAATCTAGAGTGGGGTGACACCTCTTATAGGGTGCCCTTGATAAAAACTCTGTTTGGCTATTTGAAAGGTAAATGCTCTAGCAACTAGCAATACTATTTGATTGGCCTGACTTTTATTTTATGTAATTGACATTTTTTCCTCACGAAAGCAAAAACAATTCTTGATCTTTTATGCCAAATTTAATCGCTTTATACAGATTCCATTTGTAATAAGTTTTTAAGAAAGGGATTCTTTTGGTGAATAGCCAAAAGAACTACAGTAGATTTTTGAAGCATGACACAGAAACTAAACAATGTAATTTTCAAAGTGTTGATGGAAAATAATAACAATTAATGACACAGTTAAAATATAATTTTCTGAAGAATCAGAAGACAACATAGGGGTTGTGGCAGTAAAATATATATCTAAATTTATAGTAGTTTTCAAGATAATCTAAAATTCATAACTTTGCAAAAAGTTTTATCATTGCTAGTAAGATAATAATATATTTTTATCTGTGACACCCAAAGTGAATGATTTAGAATTAATTACCTAAAAGTTGGTGCTACTGCATTCCATTAAACACAATAGTGAGGGTAATTTTATGTTGAATTTATCACATTTTTTTCAAAATATGTAATATCAGACAAAATTTAATTTATACTATAAAATTTTGTGATTTTTGTCATCAGATGATATATATATATAATCAATCTCAAATGCTGCTTTAAAATTGACACAAGAGAAATACATATTTTGTTCTCTTAAATGGGATCTTGCCTACTGTGTATTACCTCTGAGCTAACTGTCTCAAAGACAAAATTCATCTCCCCATAGATCTGCTTTGGAGAAAAGAAAGAATATCAAAGTAATAGCTAATCAAATTCAAGAAAGCAAATTGGAACCAAAGATAAAATTAGAATTTAAAAGCATCAAAATAGTTAACATAATCATCTTTTAGAAGTAAGAAACCTCATCCACACAAATGTGTCTCTAGTAGGGATAGCTGTCTTTACACAGAATGGAAATGTAGCTATTCTGCTTGTCTCTGAGCAGAAATAAAAGATTTTTCTCCATAAATGTAGGATATCTTTGACTAATTTCTGATTGCTAGCTTGCCCCTGAGGTCTTACCTATTATTAGATTTTCAGGCAAATCAAATTCTTTCATCTGCAGTGGTTAAAATCATATGAATTATAGGTTTCATTTAGAGTCATCTCACCTCTCCCAGTGGGTAGTATCTTTCTAACATTTTCACTAGACAAAAATAACATTGCCAATATGAATGAGAAATCAAAAATGCTCAATTATAGAGCCAATTCCTTTCATTCATGAATATCAATGAACCTTGTGCAAAGTTGTGTCCTCGTTAGAAAAAATAAAAACTCATTATGAACATTTCATTTCTAGAACATCCTTTAAGGTAATCTCCACATTGATAGTTATCAAGACTTGTTATAGCCTGCATTCTGCATTTTCTAAGAAGCTACTCCTCGACTCTCTAAGCTTTTAATCTCCATCAGAAATTAGAATTTTTGAAAAGCATTCTAACTTAAAAACAAATTATTGTGAACCATCTTCTTTCTAGTATATTTTGAAAGTTTCATTCTAATCCTGTCTCCTAAAGACCAGACAGAACTTTAAGTAAAGCATTGCTAGATTCCATCCAGAAAGACAGACAGACTACAATAGATCATAGATATGGGCCACCCCCCACTATATTGGTAGAATATAGAGAATATAAATAATAATTTCTCTACAATTCTGGATAAGTGGGATTCATGAACTTCAATTTAATACTTAGTTAAGTAACCTACATACGCCCTTATCCATTGAAACCTAAACTAGATGGCCTCTCCTATGTATAGCTTTCCCATAAATTTTATACCTAAAATCATGACCCTACTTTTTTGCCTGCTCTTTCTTAAATATGGTGAAATATTCCTAAATGTGATCAAAATTAGATGGGAATCAAAACAGTGAGTCTAAGAGATAGTGCATGGTAGAATGCTTGCTTTTCAGGTAGCCAACCCAATTTTGATCCCTGACACCCCTTACTGTTTTTTTTTTAATTTAAATTTATACTTCCTTTTGCTTCGTTGACTACCCATGTCATTGTAACTTTGAGTTCATTGAATAATCTTATCGTGATGTCAATAAAGACATCGTCTGAATAAAAAAGAAAAGAAAAGAAAAGAAATGATTATCCAAGGCCCACCAGGATATTCTCTAAAGTACAGAGACAGTAATAATGTTCTGTGTAGCTAGTTTCTAAAAAAAATTACTTTATATTTTAAAATATGTTGTTTAAAAATTCTATAGTGAGTGCAAATAATGTACTATTTATTTCAAATTAGAAAATAATTTTCTGTTTGCACTAATTTACATACAAGAACTATAAAATATTAAGAAAAGTGCGCTTCAACACTTACCAAGAGTGAAATGCAGATCAAAATGTCAGTGAGATCTCACTTCACACTGGTGAAATGGCTATACATCAAAATGAATAGACAGTGAAGTGAGGGGTACAAAAGAACTGACTACAGATGTTGGAATGGTGGAGTATCATGGGCACTTTTGTAGTGGTCTGATGTAGCAATTTGGTATATTGGTGCCATAAACTATGGCATTCTAAGTATTCTAACTTGTTAGACAATTGTAATGATGGTGATGAGTATAATCAACCAGTTCTTAAAGAACTGCCATATGTTGTTGGTTGGAATATTATTGTCTCAGTCTTTATAAAAACAACATGTAAACTTCAAAAATTAAGAATTGAACTTCGCTATTACCCAGAAATTTCATATCTCTATGTCTACCCAAACAGTCCCAAAACTATATTTTGAAAAGATGTTTTTTACTTTTATGTTCATCAGCATAGTTCATAATAACCAACCACAGATAAAGAAATTGTTGTATATTTACAGAATGGAATGATTCTCATTTACAATAAAAGATGAAATCCTGCAATTCACTCTTATACCAATTAAATAAGAAGACATTATGTTTATTCAGTAATCATCCAAGTAGAAAAGAAAATGAGAAAGATTCATTCATTTATTATACAGAATAATAAATGGCAAAAGACCCTGAAAGTAAGTATTCAGAAGTGAATTTTCCAAGGAGGTAGATAGGAAAAGAACTTTATGACACTTTTTTTTTTTTTAAATTTCTTGGTTTTATTTTTTTGAAGACAGTTAAAGCAAATGATGATCTCTTAACAACAATAACAACAACAAAATGATGGTGAGTGGAAAATTGGTTCCCAACAATATTCTGTTTTTTTTTGTTTGTTTGTTTGCTTTTTGTTTTTGGGCCACACCCGGTGACGCTCAGGGGTTACTCCTGGCTATGCGCTCAGAAGTCGCTCCTGGCTTGGGGAACCATATGGGGAACGGGGGATCAAACTGTGGTCCGTCCTAGGCTAGCGCAGGTAAGGCAGACACCTTACCTCCAGTGCCACCGCCCGGCCCCCCAACAATATTCTAAATAAGCCATAAAGATCAGAAAGCATAAGAATTCAGGAATTATTTTCCAAATCTGTGTGTGGTCTTGTATTTTTTTACAGTTGTTTGTTTGGAGTTGAGAAAATGTTAGATAATAAAGGGGTATTCAACTGTCTGACGTGGGAAATTTTTTAAGTATCTTTATTTAAGCACTATGATTACAAACATGTTTGTGGTTGGGTTTTAGTTATAAAAAAGAATACTTTCCTTCACCAGTCTAGTTCTCACTCATTGAAATATGAAATTCCGATGTTCATTTACCCAAAGGAATGTCAATTCTAACACCTCAAAATGAATCAGAACAGCATTTTCCCAAAGTGTTATCTGGAATTTGAATGCTTAAAAATGTACCTTAAGGAGAGAGTTAAATAATTTGGGGTAATTTTCTCAATAAAAACTCCCAAAGAGTTGTCTAACAGCTCTTACCCAAGACTCTTTTCCACTGACCCTTATTGCTGAGCTCTAATGAGGAGGATTCCAATTCCTGATTCTACTGGAAAATGTGGTCATGAGACTTGTTTTCACCCAGCAGCCATATGTATACTGCTTAAAAGTAGAAACTTTCAATGTGCTTATTCCTGCCTTAAGTCAGATGACTACCTGCCCTGCAAAGGGGGCTACTCTTTCAGCTCAGGTCCTGGAGTAAATAGAATTGTGATTCCAACAGAACCAAGTCAGGATGCAGCTGATCCATAGATCAAGAAGCAAGAGACTCTGACATACCAGTGATGATATGATATTAGAACATTATATGCCTTACATTGTTATGAACCATATTGTAAATAACAGTGCCTATATAAAAATTGAAAGAAAAGGATGGAGAAAAACAAATGTGTTTATTAGTCTCTATAGCTCTTCTCCTAAAATGGTTTTAAAATGAACTTTAAAATCTGTAAAATTGTAGGGCCAGAAGGAAAATATAGCAGGTAGGGCATTTGCCTTTTGTGCAGCTGTCCTAAGTACGATCTCCAGCATCCATATGGTCCTCTGAGCTTGCCAAGAGTGATTCCTGAGTGCAGAGCCAGGAGTAACCCCTGAATGACCTCTGGGTTGTGGCCCAGAAACAAACAAATATATAAATAAATAACAAAATGCGTAATATTTTATTGAAGCATAAAATATTTGTAATAAAAACTAAAACTCTATTAAAAAAGAATGTTCTTTGTTTGCATTTGAACTTTTTTTTCTCTTCCATGTGAAAGGTGCTTTATATAAATAGGTTTAACAAGATTTGTTAAAGGGTAGAAATATGTGTGCCTGCCTGCCATTGGACAGAGTTTTGGAACTGCCCCCCAAAAGATTTAGAGAAAACTTCTGTTAGAGGGGAGATTCTATTGGGAAAAATGGCTTTTAGAAACTGAATGAGGTAGTTTGCTTTTCTTATGTAACTCCAAGGCTTGTTTTATTTTAAATGGGTATTCTATAATATGAGGTAACTAGTAAAATGTTTGATATATCTCCAAGTTTTAAACATTTAATAATATATCATTGTTAACCTGAGCCATAATCTAAAACTAAAGAATGATACTTTCACTTCTAAAAATTTGGGAGCAATGAGAGTTGAACCATACAGAAAAATAGTAAGGTTCACATTTTTTCCTGTATCTTTTCAAATATCTTTAAGGCATGAGGGCTTATCCTTTCACCAGAGTACAATTAATATTTCAAGGCTGAATTAGATCTTCTCACCAAAGATGGAACAGAAGACCCTAAGGAAAACGTTGTCAGAAAGAGGTATATAAAAAGACAAGGTATTGCCTAAAGTTATACTTTTAAAAGTGTGAGAAGCTATCACTAGAAAGGAAAATTACTGCCAAGTTTTTCCCTGAGAAAACATAATAGAAATTTTTATCCAGGTTCTTTTGGCCTGAGGTAAATATTTAAAATATATATAGATATATACATATATGTGTATGTATATACAGTATATATGTATCATATTCTTTATGGAGATGGACTATCAAATCATTTGAGAGCCTTTGAATATAAAACACAGAATCTAATAAATTCAAAGAAATTTAAATGCAGGTTCTTCCCCTAAAGTGGAAGCCTAAAATGCTTCCCAGGTCTCCAACTTAACCTAATTTTCTAGTACATAGAAAGAAATCATATATCTAAATACTGATTCAGAAGAGAAAATTCAGTACCAACAGCATAGTAACACACTACTCTATAGAACATTGGTTCATAAATGAAGTTACTATGTTTAAAAATCATCTCATACAGAGAGCTTTGGTTAGAGAACTATCCAGTTAGGACCTGTAATCTAGTAATAATGGTAACTTCCTCGTTTAAAGTTGATTATATTTAAACTGACTCAACAGTTGAGTTGAGTTGAATTTGATAGCACTGCCCATTCAATAATGAATGAGTTCTCTAAGAGAATACTGCATCCACAAATGGCCAAAGCAAATTATGATCCATGAACTACATCTGGCCTGACTGCTACTTTTATATGATTCATGGGCTAAGATTGACTTTTACAGTTTTAATAGATGAAAAATAATCAAAAGTAGAATAATACTTCAAAACAAATAAAAGTATGTGAAATAAAAAATTTTAAATATACCTTCATAAAACTTTATTGGAACCTAGTATGTTAATTTATCTATAAATTATTCAGGATTGCTTTCATCATAACGAGGTCAAATAATTATAACAATCTATATCTGGTGCACAAAGTCTACAATATTTACTTTATCCCTTCATAGAATGATTTTTTGATATTCAACCTACTGTGTATAATCTTAAATATTGTCTTTTATCATATGCATGTGTCTTAAATATTTCATAAAATAAGTGTTCCCTAAACTAGAAATCCCTACCCGAGTATAATAAAATAATCCAAATATCAACATTATAATTTCATGGTATAAAAATTACATTTCCAACAGGAATTTTTTTTTGTTCCCTGTGATTAGTGTTTGTTGTCATTGTTCAAAGCCCACTGAAAACTATAAATGTTGAACCATCATTATTTAACCCTGAATAAGTAGGGACTCATTGAGAGGAAAACACCTTAGGGTTGACATGAAAATAGCTTATTCAGTTTATTCAGTAATTTTATAGACAGTATGAGCTAAATTTGCTTAGAAATTTGTGCAGACTCGATCTCATGCATTGCTTTTTCAATATGAAGAAGAAAAGAGCTTCCTAGTTTAAAAAAATATCCATGAAAGATCTTGAGAATGTATAGCAAGTAAATTGTATTGCATGCATATAAACTGAATTTAATTCTTGGCACCCCATATTCTCTTTTGTCTCCTTTCAGGAGTGATCACTAATCCTGTAGTCAGCAGCAAACCCTGACCATCATTGGGTGTGGTCCCAAAACATAACTAACAAACAATATTTTCATATCTCCTGAAGTGTTAAATCACTGAATATGCTTAGGAAAAACTTTGGTTAGGTGTTTTTACATCTTTAATAAAAATAAGAAAAATAATCACATGATTGTTTGTATATAGAAAGTCATGTCTTTTTTTTTTTTTTTTTTTGGTTTTTGGACCACACCCAGTGACACTCAGAGTTACTCCTGGCTATTCGCTCAGAAGTCGCTCCTGGCAGGCATGGGGGACCATATGGGGAACCGGGGGGATCGAACCGAGGTCCATCCTAGGTTAGCACAGGCACCTTACCTCCAGCGCCACCGCCCAGCCCCAAAGTCATGTCTTTTTAATTTTTTAAATAATATTCCAGAAGTCAACAGATAGTCCAGGAGTAAAGCACTTGGCTTGCATTTAGGGAACCTATTTTGACACACACGTGGACCACTGAATACCACCCGAACTTATCCCTGAGGACAGATCTAAGATTAAGTGAGCATTATAAAAATTGCATTACTCAGAAATGAGATTGACTGGTATTGCCCACCACCATCCCCAAACTTCTAAATTTGCTATCTTTCTAATTGATAAAGTTAAAATTTTTGTATCAGTAAATGACTGCACATTTTAATAGGTATAAATTTTCCCATTTCTATTTCATACGAGCATTATGCAATATGATCATGTATATTAAGGTATGTTAAAAACCTGACATTAAAATACTTAATGAATAAAAAAATCTATTACATCTTAGTCTGGAAACGACTGACTTTGTTGGGAAGTATCCAAGTAGTAGAAGTATAGTTGGAAAAGTGAAAGTAAATTGGTTATGTTACAATTGCCTCTGATCATTATGACCAAGTAAAATAAATCAATATATGAGTCAAGGGGAGCTATTAAAAGTTTTTAAGCTCATCAGGACTTCAGGAAGATTAATTTGGCAGTAAGAAAGATCACCAAGGAAGAGATTGAGAATAGTGAGAACACTTAGGAGAAAAAAAGCTATTGCTTCAATGAGAGATAATGAACTTTGGAAAGTAAAAGTGACTGTGATGGTAAGAAGCAGAAAAGCACAGTCTGGGGAGGCATGCAGAATCATAGTGGATAGGAAACTATGGCCAAAGGGAATGCAAATGAACAATTCAATGTGGTGGGTATCTAGGTAGAAATGCTGAAATCCTTAGAAAAAGCAAATGGGCTAAATAGATAATACCATGGGTACAGCATGGACTCCACCTAAGCTCAATCCCTGGCACCAGATATGTCACTCCTGAGCCTCAGTAGAGTGATTCAAATGGTCTGGAGTGCAGTTGTGTGTGAAAACACCCTTTCTTTATTTTTCTTTTTTTATATTTATTTATTTATATAATATATTTATTCAAACATCTTGATTGCAAATATGATTGTGATTAGGTTTCAGTCATGTAAAGAATACCCCCCTTCATCAGTGCAACATTCCGACCACCAATGTCCCAAATCTCCCTCCATCCCACCCTACCCTCACCTGTACTCTATGGTGAAGGAGGAACAGATTTCTAGGTTGGAAGAAGGGACTACAATTTTAATAATAATTATATTATGAATATTAACAGTTAGTCAATATTTAGCATAGAGTATAGGTACTTAAATATGAATTTTACTAATTACATGATACAATACTGCCATGATTTTTTCAGTATGACAATTAAGTATAAATCTGTGTAGTGTTTTTAGGTGAAATAAATATTTCTGAAAGACTAAAATACACAGGGCATTTTGACATTTAAGTTAGCCAATATGATGAGGGGTAGCAATTCTTAAATAATACCATCACAATGGTAAAGGACATCATAAAATCCAAATAAGACAGCTTACAATTGTATTAGTTTGTATTAGCTTCAAAACATAATAATGCTACTTTAAATTCCTACCCAAATTCAGCATTTCTGTCTACATGCTGTCTGAAATATATCAACTACATACTTGGCTTAGGGAAACAGTGTGTTGCAGTATAAAATTTTCAGTCCAACTGCTTGACTACCAGCACCTATGATCATGGGTCATAAATAATTCTAACGATTCTAAACTTCAATGTAATGAATTATGAGCTTTTCATCAGAAGACACGTGGATCAATAGAAGCAGAGGGTTTCTAGATAAACACATTCCATAATTACTGGTTAGGACTGAGTAAATCAATTCAATACCACACTTTAAAAAAGTTTTCAAAATGTATTTTCCCTCAGATTTATTAGAGTAATGATATGTTGGTTCATGGTTCCATCCCATCTACTTCTTAATATAACTTTGTAAGGAAATTTAATTTCTACTTCAAAAGGAGTTACATGAAACATCAATTCTCGATAACTGGATTTGACACATTTATGTTTTATATTTTTCCTCTAGAGGAGAGGAATCAATCATTCAGTTACTTCTCCATGTATCTTATTTTTTCAGTGCACAAATTATTTAAACTATCAGGCATATTTAGCAATTAGATAATAAATATATATTTAAATATTCTTTTTTTAAAAATAATGTAATAGCCCAGGTAATGAGGCTGAATTAGACTGTATGATACATGTTAAACTGGCCACTTCTTTCAAATTTAATAAACCTTTGGAGAGTATTTAAAAATTCACACTTGCTGATCACCTACACAGTCAGG
Source organism: Crocidura indochinensis (assembly GCA_004027635.1). Taxonomy (NCBI): domain Eukaryota; kingdom Metazoa; phylum Chordata; class Mammalia; order Eulipotyphla; family Soricidae; genus Crocidura; species Crocidura indochinensis. Next base: position 13,703 of record PVKC010021931.1, read on the forward strand.
AAAACTATAAATAATTGAACACTTAATTTTCAATGCCAATAATGGTAAAAAATATAGTTAGGATATTACTTCTGTTGTAATATGCACATTAAAGTTTAACATGGGCCAAATTACAAAAGTATGTTATTTGTTTTGTGGCCTGTGTATATATGCATGCGAGGACGTGATGATTAAAAATTTACTGATCTATAGAACTGTTTCAATACCCAAAGGACAATCACTTCACAGCTGAACACTGCATATTCTGTAAAGATTAAGTTGTTGATGTTTTCTAAAGTGAAAAAAATTGATAAAACTGATGTCATCTAGATATCTTTCTTACTGTTATGTTCAACTAAACACTTGAGGCATGTGTTTTAAACATATGTGATTTCTGTAAAATTTCTACTAAAGATATAAAATGAAAGATCTGTGGGTAGAAGAAAGAAAAGGTGAGGTGAACTACCAGGAAGCTCTTTGAGAAGAAAATCCTTCTTCCATGATAAAGCATGTTACTACAGTAATGTTCACAGAAATTCTCATTTTTATATATAGAATCAAAGATTCAGCTGTCAAAAGTCAAGAAAGGATACAACTACAGATTCCAGGCAAAGTCCTTCTACTCACTGGAAGACTTGAAAGAAATGTCAGACATGCTGAGGTTCTCTTTATGTTACCCTTTTCATTCAAAAAAAATCCCATGAGCACATAATACCCTCACCATGGGTATTACAAATTACATCATTAACTATAATTCAATCCCTCAAATCCTTATACTAGAAGATTGGGGTGGTGGTAATCAACAAGAGGTGCAGAGATAACATTTTTAGATTTCATTTTCAATATTACAAAATATATAGAAATTAAGTTTTATTTTGTTTTGTTTTGGTTTTTGGGCCACACCCAGTGTCATTTAGGGGTTACACATGGCTATTTGCTCAGAAATTGCTCCGGCCTTGGGAGACCATGTGGAACGTGGAGGGATCAAACCCAGGTCCACCCTGTGTCAGCAGGGTGCACAAACATCTTACCACTGTACTATCACTCTGGCCCTGAAATTAAGTTTTGAAAGGAAAGCTTCAAGATATTGCCACACAATTATATCAGATAGCTTTTCATCTCTGGTACAAGTCATCAGTTTCACAGTCTGTAGTTTTTCTGTTTTGTCTGATATTTTGTGTGTACGTGTTGCTGTTTTCTGTTTTGTTTTTGTTTTGCTTATTCACTTATTTCTGGCAAGTAGTTTTTAGAAAAATAATAGTTGTTTTTTAAATTATTCTTTTTAAATTGTTACATTTAATTCACCTTAAATGTTTTTAATCAGTCTTATATTTAATATTCTAGAAATCTAAAAATGTAAAGGAGATTTTTTTCATATTTAAAAAATGCTTCATATAAACAGAGAATATTATGTGGTTCTTAAGTAAAACAAAGTTTAAAATAAAGATTTAATATAAATTTTGAGGCCTTAGTTAAGCTCAAATATTTTTTATTGCTTTCAAAAACCTTCAAAAAACATTAAAAAAGCAGACTGATTCTCCAAAGAAATCCCATTTGACTTCAGAACTTTAGAATTTCTGTTAAAGTTCTACCCACAAATTATCATACACATATTTAGCCGCATTCATTTGCATTCATTATCATTGAACATGGGATATGATGATGCTGTTAACTTCTGAAAATGACACTGAGCAGCAAAGAGCATCAAGCCAACCAAATAAAGACAGCTTTGGATTATCAGTGTCACTATGATCAAGTAATAATAATAACTTGGAGGTGCCTTGGGAAGGCTGAGAGCCAGCAGCACTTGCCTTGCAAATATTAGGTCACAAATTTGATCCCTGGTGGCTTCCAAGAGAACAAATCCGGTAGTTCTGTTGCTTGAGATTCCCCAGCGCCACAAAGGTGTTTATAATCTCGATACTCTGCAATAAGCTGTGTGAAAACATTGCAACTTTAAAAAATGACACTCCTCATTTACCCCATGAGCAATGCAACTAAAGATGTGCAAGATATATGAGTAGCAGTGACATGCATGCAAGCACCCATGCTTAAATTGTGTGGTCCCCAGAATTGCCACACAAGGTGTGTGAGCACCATAGCCAAGCAGTTGTGCAACCACATGTCATCAATGCAACAAAAATAAAAGGTTAAACTATAAGAGTTATATATAGTTAACAAACAATTCCTACTTCCGCTGAGAAATTGTCACTAAAAATATTTGCTTTTATTGAAAATGCTTCTAAATACAAATTAAAGCTGCAGTTGAAACTGCAGAACTGAGTTGAAAATTGAATTTACTTCTCCCTATATGGGCCATTCTAGCAACAGCATTTTTAGTTTAGGAGGCTTTAGACTCATGTTCCAAGAATAACAAATACAAATATAAAATAACAAATACAAGAAAGGAAGATTTCAAACAAACATTTTCATTGAAACCAATTTTTTCTTTTTTGTTTTTGGAATAAGGTATTTTTAATTGTTTATTTGGGATCACGCTTGTCTATTCTGAGGCGTTATTTCTGGCTCTGAATTTAGAAATCATTTCTGGAAGTGTTCAACGAAGTACATGAGATGGCGGGTATTAACTGGGTCAGCTGTGTGCAATGTGCCTTTACTGACCATATTATCTCACCAGCCCCTAAACCAATTTTTGTGCCTACAATAGTTTCAGCTACTGTGAATAACCTTTTAGGAAGTAGATAGGTGATAAACAATGTAAGATCTTAGTAGACAATTCCTGAACTTCAGACACATTGACTTCTTCACAAATTGCTTGCTTATGAAGTTCACTTCCTTTTAAACCTTATGAAGAAGGATCCAGAATGATACAAACATCTACTTGAGTCAGCGCAGGAAACTAAAAGTTTGCTAAATAACATGGACACATTATAAATACTAAATATCGAAAGAGGCAACCAAGGATGTATTCAGAATTTTAAATTTCATAAAGAATTTGCCTGTATATCCAAATTAAAATCATTCAACCTAAGAAAACAGACAATTTTAAACTTTGTTTTTCTCTTTGCATCACCCAGTATTGTACCTAGAACTTCACAGGCAATGAATGTGTTCTACTATGGATTCCCATTCCTGGTCCTGGGAATAGACTTTTAAGTTTAAATGGTCATCATTTAAATTATATAAGTATTAAAACAGGTTACAAAAGATAAAAATGTAGGAAGAATGATGAGAATAAAGGAGGAAAGTAGATGAAAATGAGAATAAATAATATAGGGCTTAGAACACTACTATTGTATGTATATTTTCATGAGTTGAAACTGTTGCTGCACAAATGTTATCCTGGTAGCCCCTCTGACTGAGCCTGGAAGATCTTCAGTGTCACAAAGTGATTTCCATTTGCTTGATGGTGAGCTGTGTAGTACCTAGACCTGGAGAGCAATTCAACTAAAAGGTCTGGGACCATAATCGCCAGAAAGTACTATCACTGGCAAGCAGTAATTAAGCACCTCATTGACCTTAGGAGAGAGAAACACAACCATAACTTGTTTGCCTCAACTACAAGTGTAAGTTTGAGGGTATTAAATTTGAGGGTTAGCAAACACCACAAATAAGAAGATGCAAGCTCTGATGGTCAACATACTGGAGTGTATAAGACCACGGGATTATGATCAATTCCATCATCACAATCATAGCTGTGTGCTCAACTGTAAGTGTGAACTTGAAGGCATATTTGCAGTGATCACTACTAAGGGGTTACAAACTCAGATGAGCATCACAATAGAATGTGTAATGACCATCTTCTAGTGAGCATCACGGTGATAAATGTCTGAGCACTTATAGGCTGACCTAATCATCACAGCAATATCTATAATAGCAAAGGGAAGAGAGCACTTCATTAAAGACTGAAATGAAGATTTAAAAGCAGTCAAATAATAATACAGAATAAACCTTTGCTTTGGTGGCTTCTCAATAAAATGTTTCAATAATAACACCTAAATGAGTTTTAGCTGAAGCTGAATACTACACACACGCACACACGAACACATACACACACACACACACACACACACAAGAATTCTAGGTAAAACACTCCATGGCATTGTGACTAAAGGCATCTTCAAGGAGGAAACAGCATTCTTCAAACAAGTCAAAGCAGAGATAAACAGATGGGAATATATTAAGCTGAGAAGCTTCTGCACCTCAAAGGAAATAGTGCCCAGGATACAAGAGCCAGTCACTGAGTGGGAGAAGCTATTCACCCAATGCCCATCAGATAAGGGGCTAATCTCCAAAATATACAAGACACTGACAGAACTTTACAAGAA
>PVKC010021932.1:0-17933 GCA_004027635.1 Crocidura indochinensis
AAAAAAAATTATGATTATAGGATTAGAGGTGAATTAATAATAGTCTTATGGTAGGCATAATTATCTCCTAAAGATACCCATGGCCAGATTCCAAGAACATGTAAATATGTTTGTTACTTCACAAGACAAATGGAGCTTTGTTAGGAATCTTAAAAAAAGAAAGTGTTGATTATCTTACAATATCCAGGTGGGTCTAGTGTAATCATGTATATTTTTAGATTTTCAAATGTTTTTAATTCAAAGAGATATGATTTACAATTATTATTACATATACATACTCTATTCCAAAACCAATCAGAACACCAGTTCAACTTCTCTACACCATGACCTACTGCTGCACCCCGACCACCCTCCAATACCTGCCACCTTGATAGGCACATTTTAAAATTCAATGGCTGTAATTTAGGTTTTATAATACTCTTTTTATAAATATTCAATAGTGAGAAGCTATAACATCTAGTTTTCTTTTGATAAGGACGCTCCATTTTTTTTCATAATCATTATGTCAGTTAATATCCCACCAATAAAGTGCAAACACTTATTTTTCTCCGCGTGCTTAACAACAGTACTTACCTTCCCCTTATGATCATAGTATTTCTTAATGTTGTTTTTATTTGCATAACAGGGATGGACGTTTTTTTCATATGCCTGTTAATCATATGTATGTGTTCTTGAGAGAAGTGTTTATTCATATTATGTTTACATATTTTAATATGTAGAAGGTTTTGTTATTTTTCTGTTGTTGCTGAGTTGTATAAATTTGTTTTCTTCTCCAATTCAGATTATTCTCACTTTATTCTCAATATATTCTCAATATTCAGGTTGTTTTCATTTTAATGTTATCTTCATTGTTAAGAAAGTTTTTGATTGGTATATTTTCTGTAATATTTGTTTTTGTTTTTTACCCTCCAGAGATATATATTCCCAAAGATGTCACTATAAATGTCACATATCTAATCACTGTATATTTTCCTCTGGTTTCTGGTCTTATATTTGAAGTTCTAGTACATTTTGAATTAATTTTTGTGTATGGTATAAGATTATGGTCTAACTATATATTTGATTTCTCAGTATCATTGAAGAAGATTTTCTTACTTCATTGTATGCTTTTAATGCCTACAAGTCTAATCAATTATCCAATTGCATGTAGTTTGATTTGGGGGATTTAATTTTGTTGCAATTATTTGTATTTTGTTTTATTCGTTTCATACTCTTTTAACAATTATCACTTCTAAGTATAGATTGAGTTCAAGGAGCAAACTACCTTCACTTTGGTTCTTTTCATCTTAGTATTGTTTTGACTATTTTTGAGTCTTTTTAGTTCAATTAACATTTAGTTCTTTCTCTATTTTCTATTACTCTTGGCCTTATTCTATTTATGCTTCCTTTTAAAATAGCGTTTGATAGTTTTAGTACATTTTTGTTGTGTGGTTCCTATTTTAGATTTTATTCTGGAAATTAAAACTTTTAAATACATTTACAAGCTGAGGCGTAGGGTTACCCAGTGGCTAATTTGAAGTGTGGAAAAGAGAGGTGGCAGCAATCTTCTGCTTCCTTTCTACCCAGCTCAATCACCTGAGGAAATATACAGGAAATTAAGCTAAAGAACGTTTGTTATGAGTCTCCTCTTAGCACAGATTTTCCTGTCTCACCATCCCTATGAGGCAACCATTAAACTGTACTTCTTAAAGTCCACTTATTCAGTTCTACTTGGTAGAAGATCCCTGCCTTCCAATTTCTCAGGAAGCAATGAATTTGGGCTTCTGGAGTAGTGATGGGTAGCTTTTTGAAGGCAAGGAAATCAAACTGTCTTAAATCTTATTCAGGCTTTTCATGTCTGTCACATCTAGCTCATACAAAAGAATTACATGAGGAAAAACAAAATAAGTTTATGGGAAAAATAAAGGAGGGATGCACAGATAAAGATATATATATATATATATATATATATATATATATATATATATTCAAGAGAGAACTTGGTCTTCTTTAGACAAAATAAAACATATTACATATTCCAAGAATGGATTTGTAGGCTATGTCATCCTAAACTATTAAAGTGTCCATTTCAGGATGGTAGGAATCAAACAGATAGCATGTGTATGTGTGTATGTGTGTATGTGTCTGTGTGTTTTCCTCTGCTAAATTATTTTATGTAAAGTTTTTTTAGATGCCCCATCCCAGCCATACCCAGCTAGGGTAGTTAACATGGGAAAAGCTTTCAAAACTCAACGGTCTTTTGTTATTCTTACTGTAGGTAGAGCATCTTTATCCAGCTCTCTGGGATCCATCCTTGCTCCTGGCCTAGATTTCTGCATCTCAGTGGAGACTAGGACCATAAGAAGTATCTGTTTTTGATCAGAAATCTTCAAACCTTCATGTTTTAGACACTGTCTGCTCAATATACATTACAACGCTCTCCCCTTATCTTCATATCAACAATAAAAAAAAATAGAGGAAACAAATTGCTGGACCTGATTCAGGTCCAGTTTTGTTGTTGTTGCTTTTGTTGTTGTTGTTATTGCTGTGTTCTACTATTTACTGTTCATATCCCACTTAAAGCATTTCCAGGTTCTCATCTTCAATCAGTCAAAGTCTTTTATGATTTACAAGTTTATTTATATATGCTATATTATATTTTCTACCATTACGTTGTAAAATTATATGACTTTGTGATAGTTGTCTATTTCTTAATTTTTTAATGTTGATATCATTTTAACCTTAATTTTTGCTGTGTATGTTGTACATTTGAATTTTATATTGGGAAATTAATTTGTTTCTTTTTTAAATTAGAAGTGTCTTTAATGTTGAATTTAATTTCCAGACCAAAAGTTGGAAAGGAGAGGGCAGAATTGGAGTAGACTTTTAATATTTTAACCAAAGATTGGGTATTGGGAACTAGTATATAGTAATTTTCTTGTCCCATATCCCTGTTACTCAAATTGTGTTTTCAACTATGTGCACATTCTTTGTAGTTGCCCACTATCTCTAACATGCAGGTATGTATTATCATTCCTGATATTTTACACAAGTAAATATTTATCCTTTTTGGACTGTTTTTTCTTTTTTATAAAATCACTGTGAATACAGTAAAAATTACTAGTTGAGTTTTAGTGATTCAATGATCTAACACTAATCCCTTCAAAAGTATTCATGTAGTGCTACCAATTTCCCCTATTTCTATCCCATTTCACCACCCCCAGCTTGCCTGTATGGAAAATGTCGGTATGGGAGAAATTTTTATTCACTCTCTTTCTTGTTTTCTCTCTTCCCCTTTCTTTCCTTTTAAGAATTGTAGCTTACAATAAATAATAATAATAATAACAATAATGCTGAAGGGCTATCATGCATACCATTTTACTTCATTTCATCACCCAGTTCTGGTCCAGAGTGATCATATCCAACTATAATTGTCAGAGTGGTTTCTTCTCTGCTGTAACTGCACTCACTTCCTCATTGTTTCTATCACCTTTGGATATCTTATACTGTTTTTTTTTATTATATTGCAGATGAGTATGATCATTCAATGTCTGTCCCTCTTCCTCTGACTCATTACACTTGCATGATATTCTCCGAGTCTATCCATGTATAAGCAAATTCCCTGACTTATTTTTTAGCAGTTGCATAATGCTCCATTGTGTAAATGTACAATGGTTTCTTTATCCACTCATCTGATCTCAGGCATTCTATTGTTTTCAGATCCTGGCTACTGTGATTAGTGCTATAACTAACATAGACATACAAATGTCATTTATGCATTGTGTTTTGAGGCCCCTAGAATATATTCTCAGAAGTATTGCTGGGGGAAATAGAAGGTCAATTTTATTTTATTATGGAATGTTTGTATATTTTTCCCAAAAGGCTGGCCTCATCTATATTCTAACCAGCAGTCAATGAGAGTTCCTTTCTCCCAACATCCTCATAAACACTCATTGTTCTTGTTCCTTTTGTTGTATGCCAGTCACTGTGGGATGAGATGATATCTACTTGCGGTTTTCATTTCCATCTCTTTGAGTTGAATGATGTGAAGCACTTTTCAATGTGCCTTCTGGTCATCTGTATTTCTTCTTTGAGAAATATTCTGTTAATCACTTCTCCCAATATTTTGAAGGAACACATTTTTTGTTTGTTTTCTTGTTAAGCTCTACCTAGATATTATATATCTTAGGTATTAACCTCCTTAGCAGATGGGTGAATAATACCTCCCACTCTGTGGGTAGGCTTTGTATACTGGTCATTATTTCTTTTGAGGTGCAGAGGCTTTTCAGTTTAATATAGTCTCCTTTGTTTGCCGTTCTTCCACTTACTCGGTCAGTGGTGTTTCATCATTGAAGAAGATTTTAGTTTCAGTGTCACGGAGAGTTTTCCCTTACATTTTTCTTCATGTTTCTTGTGGTTTCAGATATGCTTTAAGGTCTTTAGTCCATTTTTATAATGACTATTGTGCATGATGTAATAAGGCCATCTGAATTAATTTTCTTGCATATCTCATTAATTTTCCCAGAACCATTTTTTGCAGAGAATTCTTTGCTCCACTTCATATTATTTATTCCTCTTTTGAAGAATTACTTATCATATATCCTAGTATATGTCTCAAGATGTTCAATTCTGTTCCACTGTACTGAGGGTTTGTCTTTATTACAATTCCAGGCTATTTTAATTACCACTACTTTATAGTAGAGTCTGAAGTTAGGAAAAGTGATGCCTTCCATCTTCTTTTTCCCAAGTATTGCATTAGCTAGTCCAGAGTACTTTTTTTTAAAAGAACTTCAATTTCTTTGAAAAATGTCATGGGTATATAATATGTTATATTATATTGATTGACTTGCATATTAAATCATTCTTTATTCCTACTATTTGGTCATAGTATATGATCTTTTGATGTATCGTTTGATTATTTTGGCTGTTTTGTTAAGAATCTTTGCATCTCTGTTACCCAAGACTATCTACTTATAATTTTCCTCTTTAGTGGTGCCATTGATATCAGGGGATGTTAGCTTTATAGAAATCATTTGGGAGTGTTTCTTCAATTTTCTAGAAAAATTTATTTAAGATTGGCAAAAGGTACTCTTTGAATGAAAATTTATCATCTGGGTCTGGGATTTTTTGGAGGGATCACATAGTTACCTCAAAAGAGATATATTTAAATATTCAAAGTTATCTTGGTTCAGTCTTATGCTAGGAGTCCAAAACTGTATTTGTTTTTTCCCTAGGTTCTCTTATTTTATGGCATAGAAGTTTTCGATGTAATCTTTGATGATTCTTTGAATTTCTTTGTGGTGTCTTTCACTTCTGATTTATTTTATTAGTGTTCTCTCTTTTTGTCTGTGAGTTAGTCTAATTATTAACTGTTTTCTTTATTTTTTCAAAATTACTAACTTTTTCTTTTATTAATCTTATGAGTTGTTTTTTTTGAGGATTCTAGTTCATTAATTTATGCTCTAAATTAAATTATATCCTACCTCTTGCCTGTTTTTATAGTCCATTATAGTCTATTTTTTAATTTCTTCAGCTGTGAAATCAAATTATTTATGTGGGTCTTTTATTCCTTACAATTGGATGCTTGCAGAGCTATCTATAAACTTTTCCCCTAACACCACTTTGCTTTATCCTGCAGATTCTGATAGCCCACTCCACATTACTCTTTCCAGAATTATTTTGATTGATTCTGTGATTTTTATTTCTGTCTTGTTGGTTGTATTGTAAGAAGCAGTTTAATTTCCAGAGGTTAAAAATTAAATCTCAATTTTTTGTTAGTAATCCACTCCTATTTTCAGTGCATCCTAGTCTGAGAAGATAGCTATAATATCTATTCTCTTGATTTTATGAATATATATTTCATATCTAAATATGTTATATATAATATATGTACACCTATTTAGCTATTTCTTCCTTCAAGGTGTATTCCTTAAAAGCTTTAGTCTAATTGAGAGGAGTCAGGGGTGTTAAGATCTTTTACTACTATTATGCTACTATCAATGACTTCCTTCAAGTCTATTAACAATTGTTTTAAGTATTTCTTGGTTTTTTTTTTTTTGGTTTTTGGGCCACACCCGGTGACACTCAGGGGTTACTCCTGGCTATGCGCTCAGAAGTCGCTCCTGGCAGGCACAGGGGACCATATGGGGAACCGGGGGATCGAACCGCGGTCCGTCCTAAGTTAGCACAGGCAAGGCAGGCACCTTACCTCCAGTGCCACCGCCCGGTCCCTGTTTTAAGTATTTCTGAGTATAAAGTCTATATTATCTGATACTTGTATAACCACCATGACCTTATCAAAATGGTTCTTTTTTTGAAGTCTTCAACCCCTTCATTTTGAATCAATGTTAAATCTGACTGTTCAAATTTGTTTCTTGCAGGCAGCAGTACTTTGGGTTCATTTTTCTAGTTCATTCTATACTCTATGTCTTTATGTAATAATCTCAAAAGAGATTATCTTGTGGTTGTGTGAACACCCTCACACTAGGGAAGCCACACCCCTAGGAGTGACCTCTGATCTATGTGAGGTGAGCCAGAGTCTTTATTTGGGCAGATCAGATTTATATGGACAGGACTTTGTTCTGCTTCTACTTCCCTGCAGCCTAAAGTAAATATTTCTTGGGTTTAGGACCTGTATTCATATACTTCACTGTTGCATCCATCCTCATTGTCTAGGTCTTAAATCTCATACTGAGCACTCCTGTTCTCTGGAATTCTCCAGGACCAAAGATGTGATCTCAGAAAGATATTGCTACCTTTCCAGTGACTGGCTAGCTTATAGGTTTGATGATTTCCCTCTCCCTTGCATCAGCCTCACATTGGACAATATATGCATTTCAATATATACAGACATATATAGTTAGTTCTAGTAATCTCCTATGGCTAGGAAAATATATATGGATATTTAATGTTCTCATTTTATTTTAAGGTATTATAGTGTTATAGAACAGATGATATGTCAGAAATGTTACTTCATTTGGAAAAAAAAGATTGATAACCATTGGTGATTAGTAGCAAGAGGGGTTAATTTCTTTATAACTATGACTATGGATGTTCTGTTTATCTATAAATATGGATTGTTTCCTGACCAGTCAGTAATATTTATCCTGTCATAATTGCAAAATCACGTGCAATTTTGATCTTTACTTGAGACTGAGAGCTATTAAAATGTGCTTCTGCCTTCTCATTTGAACTTCAGAGACTCATAGTGTAAGAGGATAATATAATATAGAGATAGTAGCAGTAAATTACAATTAGTGAAACAAAGATCTGTTACTAAAAACATAATTCTGAGAGCGTCACTTTCAGGGTTTCCATTTTTCAGGTATAATTTTAAAAATGTGTGATTGGAGTTTTTGTTTGTCTTTACTTTCTTTTTATGGCCATAGAATGGGAAAATATAACCCAGTAAATATTAGATAAAGTGGCTATTTTTTTCTTCCACATACAAGGCACACATGAAAGTAATTGAAGACAAATATCGATTGTTTCTATTATACATTTTACAAGTAGAGAGATTGGTGGCTAGTGTAACGCACATTGGAAGGAATATCTGGAATCCAAACCAGCCCCAAATCATGAAAGCCTTTGAGATTCAGGATACATCCGGGGAGCCTGAAATGCCTTTGAAGTGCAGAATTTGAAGCTGAGAGGAGTAACTTTAATGTAGGAACTCCATGCTGTGAATCTAAAATTAAAACAAAATAAAACAAAACCAAACAACAACAAATCAACTCTTATAATCTCTCCCCCTTGCCAATATACAAATACAAATTGGAGAAGCCAGTTTGGAAGATCTGTATAAAATTAACTTTACAGAAGAAAATGTGTATGCTTTCATAGTATAGAGAGGGCAGTCACCTATATGTGAGATATTCTCCTTAAGATGTTTATTTAGAAGCCTGTGTTCTCTTTCTTTCTATCATACTTCCTAAATAAACATACCTTTACTCTAATCTCTTTCCTAATTTCTTTCTGAGAGGTTAGAAGATGAACAGGAGAAAAAAAAAACTAGTTAGAAGTTAGAACTTATTTTCCTTTTCATTCAGAATTATACCTCACTCTAGCATGTGCCCAAAGCTCCTCAATAATTTCAATAATTCATCCAGTTGGAGCTGGAGCGATAGCACAGCAGGTAGATCATTTACCTTCCACAGTGAACCAGGTTTGATCCCCAGCATTCCCTATAGTTACCCAAGTCCTGTGCTTAGAGTCAGGAGTAACCACTGAGTGCCTCCAGGTATGGCCCAAATCCCTCCAACCTCCAAAAAAAAAAAAAAAAACATTCACCATCACATATAATAAAAATGATTTATTTCTTTGCCATGTATATCAAGTGGGATTCAGGAAGTTTGACAGGTGTGGACTGCAAGTGGCAATATACAAGGTGTTTTTTTTTAGAGTGGCAATTATTGTTTGGATAGGCCCACCATAATTCATTCAACTTTTTCTTTTTAATTTTTATTTTGATCACAATGGCTTACATATCTTTCACAGTAGTATTTTAGATACATATAAACATTGAATCAGGGGATTACCCATCACCAAATTTGTCCTCCCCCCATCCCAGTTCCCCTTCTGCAACCAATATACCCCACCATCACGCCCCGAACTGCTAGAGTAGGTGGTCCCTTCTTTGTCCAGCTCACTATTAGTGATCATATATTTGTTTGGTCCTGGTACCCTCCCCTGTCTCCCCCTCTATTTAAGAAGCGGAGCTACATAAATCGAGTTCTGTGGCTTTGTTAGAAGGAAAGAAAAGCAATAGATTGGGGTACAAAATAAGAGGAGAAAAAATAAAAAAAAGAAGTCAAATATGCTGAAAATAGGCAGAGTCCTTCCAGAGGATTTCAACTTCAGTTTGAGAGAGGATATGAAAAAGGCAATTGAAACACCACCACAATACAGAAATATCAGATAAAATATCCAGTGAGCACCACAGCAATAAAGACAAGCACTACACAACAGTCTCGGTTCTGAAATCAACTCATGCCAGAGTGCAAAAAGAAAGAGGAAGGTAAGATAAAATAAAATAAAATAATATTGGAGACATCAACTTCAATCTCTACACTAATATAAAGATGGCAAAAAAATCGATCAATTGATAAATAAATATGTGGAAAAATGATTGTTTTGTGCTTTTTTTTTTTCTTTTTTCCCCTGCATAGGCACAGTAACAATTGGGGATATTATAGAAGGAATTCCCTTGGCCTAGGAGATGCAGGGTTTCTCCCCCCTTGAAGTGTACTGTCATGTGATTAACTATAGATTCCTTGCATGATCATTTACTCTCCCTTCGGTGTTTTCATGGTGTATGGAAGACTTCTGCTTCGTCATGGATGGTAAAATCAGACCTCTGTATCTAGAGATCTTGGTAACTGTGCAGCTCAAGGAATGGAGCTTATGATGAAGTCTGTGGTTTTAGCAGTTCTGTTTCTTCAGTGCCTTTTTAATTCATCTTCTGTAGTTGGTGGTCTTGGTCATTAAGTTGCTCCTAGGATGGAGCCTGGGATAAAGTTTTTCTCTTTTTTTTTTTTTTTTTTTTTTTTTGGTGTTTAGGCCACACCCGGTGACGCTCAGGGGTTACTCCTGGCTATTCACTCAGAAGTCGCTCCTGGCAGACACGGGGGGACCATATGGGGAACGGGGGAGATCGAACTGTGGTCTGTCCTAGGTTAGCGCAGGCACTTTACCTCCAGCGCCACCGCCCGGCCCCTAAAGTTTTTCACTATGTTTCCTGAAGAGCCATTCAGTTGCGGTTGTCTCAGTCAGACTTCTGGAATTGGAGTTCTTGTTTGTTGAACAGATCGTACCAAAAGCTAGGCTAGAGCTTTTTGTTGCTGTTGTTGTTGTTGTTTGTCCCTGGATATGAACTGTCCCATCCTGCTTGTAACATCCAGTCATCTGAATATACAAGTTTTACACAAGTTTTTACAAGTGATCATTGCAAATTTTACTAGTCCCGAGTGCCCCATACCATACAATCAACTGTTAATGTCCACACACACACACACACACACACACACACACACACACACACACGCACACCTCTTAGATGACCAAGATTGGGTAAAGAGAAAAGAAGTCTTTGTCTTTACATAATTGTAAACTCCTGCAACAAATTTGTACAATTGACTTGCTTTCTCTACCTTTATAATCAAGTTATTTTAGCTTAAACAAATAATCCTTATTGCAGATTGGTTTAGGATATTAGACATGATTTTACCATAACTATTAATCTATAAACAGTTTTCTAGAAAGCATTTTTAGAAATGCTTTCTAGAAAGCATTTAAGAGTGCAATATTCTCATAATTGAGTGCATATCTTTCAATGCAATATTCACCATCTCAAAGCTATTTTAGTGCCTTTCTGTTTAAAAAGAACATGTACCTACTTGTTAGAAATTTTGGTACTACTTCTATTCTGCATGTAGAAGATATAATAGCTTTGCATTAAAAGAATTTAGTTTCAAGAAAATATACCCATTAATTGTAACAGCTAATTCTTCTAGGCAAAAAAAAAAAAAAAAAGCTTAAAAAGTGAAAAATGTGATGTGAGAATGCAAATTAAGCCTTTAAAATTCCTTTGGCTTATTGACCTCTATTTTATTTTTTTCAGTAAAATACATTAATTATATTTTTATGATTTACTGCTATTATTATTTTTATTTAATTGCATCAATTGTATAAGGTACTTTTTATTATTAAAATATTTTTAGAGAAAACTTGAGTTTGAACATTACATTTGATGTTGCACTTCAAATTTTGTGCTAAAATATAATAAGACAAAATAAATTAAACATTGCAACTCTCCTGACTTATGAGGACTAGCAAATTAAAATATAAAACCAATTTTCTCTTAAAAGTATTCAAAATATTTTGATGAAATTACTGAGTAAAAACTAATAGCAAATGTTTTACTTTCCTTGTTGAGCACTGCATTATGAATCAGTTCCCCTCCCTTCTTGGTTATCACTTTACATATATATTGTTGAGACCTTTTAAGTAGAATTAGAAGCTAAAGCAAACTTGCTTACAATGATAGCTATTTAGGTTTTGCTCTCAGGCATACAGATGGACTCCCAAGAGCCATGAGCCACTGAAGTTTATTCTACCTGCAGGCACTAAAGCAGGTGTGTACCACTAATGGGGCTGCTGGAAATGGAACATGCCACAGGTGGTGCTAATTAAAGAAGCTCAGGAACTCCAAAGGAGCATTTGGCTTATTTCTTATGGTACATTGCCAAAGGTTTGCAAAAATCAGAATTATCTGCTGACTCAATGAAGACAAGAACACAATAGGCACAGAAATGGATTTGAATAAAGGCACTTACCAATATGTTTTTTTTAAAGTACTGATTGCTGCATATAATAGTGTGCTTTTAGCAGAAAGACCAAAGAGTCCTTGTATGAATATACTAATTTGCTAACATCAATTTCTGTCACTATTTAGGTAGTTTCTCTCACATTTTTTTTGGCATGAAGAGTTTATATCAACACACATTAGAACCACCTAAAATAACAATGATTAAAAATAAAATAAGATGTATCATGCCATTACAAATATGTCATAAATTGATCCAAACATTAAGAAAAATCTTACACATTTTATAGTACAGAAGTTACATAAATCTCTATCCTTTCACAAATTACACATTATCAAAATATATTTATTCAAGCTAGGACTGTAGCTTAGCACTGTAGCACTTGCTTTATGTGTGAGACCCAGGGTTTTTTTTTTTTTTGGCACCACAAAAATCAATAAAGAAATAAATATTTGTTTAAAGAATGAACATTGCAATGCACAGTCTAATATTATTTTAGTGCATTATGTTCAGATACATAATTGCTACATTAATAAACCAGAACTAATTAATGTTAATACAGATCATTTAAAATTTTACACAGGTAAATTCATTGATAGTTTTTTTTTTTAATCACAGTAACCAACAAGAAATAGCAATTAAATAATACTGACCAGTTAAAATTAAAAAAGGCTTACAGCATTGAATGTTACAGATTCTGGCAAGTTTTAACATAGAGCATCTAATTGAGGACAAGCCATGTTTAAGCATAGGAGCTTATACATTTATAAACCATCTAAGTGTAGGTGATTTACAATTGAACATTATGAAAGTTAATTAGGGTACAGTTATCTTTAGCTTTCATTGTTCAACAATACATCCCAACACTGTGGCTTAAACTCGAAATTGTTTTATTTTATTATATATATACATATATACACATATATACAAATATATACATGTATACACACATATGTATATATATGTATATGTGTATATATAGGTCACTATATATATGTATATATACATACATATATATGTGTGTGTGTGTGTGTGTGTGTGTGTGTGTGTGTGTGTGTGTCACAATCGGCAGTGCTCAGGAGTTACTACTGACTCTGCACTCAGAAATTGCTCCTGGCAGGCTCAGGGTACCATATGGGATGCTGGGATTCGAACCACTGTCCTTCTGCATGTAAGGCAAACGCCTTACTCCATGCTATTTCTCCAGCCATGTATTTTAAAATTCTTAACATTTATTGGTGACAGACTATCACACCCCACTCAGGAAAAGCAGACACCCGAAGTACTCCCTAGCCTTCCTGGGTGTAATGCATTCCTGAGAAGAAATTATTTTGCCAAAAAGGCCTGCCTAAGAGAAGTCAATAAGTTGACCCTTTTGCGTGGATTGTTTGGCATTTTAATTCTACGTGGTTGTGAATATATCTCTCTTTATTTTTGACCATTAGAAATCAGGCCTCAGTATTCTCTCCTTCTAACAAAGCAGGACAGTATCAAAACTACCAGTCTCTCTGATCTGAGTCACCCCAGCTCCAAGATTATTGTTTTTCCCAAAACTCAGCTCAGGATGAAAGCAAGTTTCAGTTTTTTTCCCCAAAACTCTAAAGCATTTTTCTCTCTTCCCTGATAATTGCTAACTCACTCAAGGAATTTCTCACTTCCATAATAATTACCTAGCTCCCTCTTCATTACCCAAAACAGAAACCTACCCACAACAAACTCCTTTTCACCCTCAGTATCTGCTTCTTTAATATGTAGATTTTAGCTAGCTTTTTCCATTGTGCCCCTCCAACCAGATCCCATTTTCTTTGATCCCCCAAGAAAATTACACTGCATTCCAGACTTACTTTATAAGTCTCTCAGCTGAATCAATACATTTGTCCTCGTTTTCCATAGACTTGGGTCCCCATACTTTGCATGTGGTGTTTTCATTTCTACAATAATATTCCGTTTTCAGTCTCCTTCACGTCCCACTCTCTCCTGTGGAAGGTTCTCGAAACCCACGAAGAAGAAAGATGTCTAAAGACGCTGGCCGTCGGCAACAACAGACTATGCTTTGTGATATACTAAACCACAATGGATTCTAAGTAGAGATTCTTATACAGGACTCTGATTTTTTTAATTATATCAATTAACAATTACAAAAACAATGTCTTCAATCTCAAATTCACTGACAATTTAAAGTATTTTAAGAAGGATATATTATCCATTGATTCATATTCCTAAGCCTGTAACTGTAGCAAATAATTCATTCAAAAATTAAGTATTACATTTAGTTGTAATGCCTTGCTTACTTCTGATAACTGCTTCTAATATTCATTAATGACTTTGGAGGTTATATATTAGTTATTATGTAGAATATAATTTTAGAATTTGTCTACTGCTCTTTTTGACATTTGTCTACTGTATCTTTATGAGAACATATTAATGCATCTTTAAAGATAAACTATAAAGTGATAATACTTTTTTTCAAAGCATGACATCAGATGCCATGTGATTTTAATTGTCCCATTGTTGCTTAAAACAAATTGTGATCATTTGTTTAAGATGGCATCTAGCAGTTTCTCCATTATAAAGTGACACAAATAAGCCAGAGCTATAGTTCAGCAGATAGTTCAAGGGCATTCCATGAGGACAACATGGGTGCAATTCCTGGAACCCCCACGCACTTCCAGGAGGAATTCTGAGACCAGAATCAAAACAGTGATAAAGAGACCCAAGAGAACACCTTATTTGACTGACAAAAGTTTGAGAAAGGAGGGAAAGGATACTATGGTATATAAATATAGTTAAATTTCTTATCAAAACATCCGTTTTTTCATTTATTTAAGTTTTGAGCAACGATTTATAGATTGCTATTGGGGTGCAACAAGTATAACTGTAACTTTGTTTTTTTGGTTTTTTTTTTTGTGGTTTTTGGTCACACCCGGCAGTGCTCAGGGGTTACTCCTGACTCCATGCTCAGAAATTGCTCCTGGCAGGCACAGGATATGGGGCACTGGGATTCGAACCAATGACCTTTTGCATGAAAGGCAAATGCCTTACCTCCATGCTATCTCCCAGGCCCCAATATAACTGTAACTTTGTAACTGTTACTTTGATGACAGTTACTTTTGGTATTTAATATGCCCTCTATCTAGTAAAAACAGAGAAAGTTAGCTTTAGTGCAATTTTAATATGCCTATTATTTGAACTTATTATTTTGTTTGGAATACGTGTCTATGTATATATATGCATATATAGTATACACAGGTATATACAAAGAGACATGCAATAGCATACTTATATGTACATGTATATATACAATATACCTTACACAACAGTATATGTTGCTATGTCTACCAATATATATTTCTTTATATTTCATGTGTATTCCAGTCTACTATGACTTTTTCCCCACAAAATCTGCTGCCTGCCCAATTCTATGCTGCTATGTAATTGAGAACAATTTGTTCTGTTAGAACATTCACAGATGTAATTAGTCTTTTGCTCTTTGATAAAAGAGGTGAGTGGCCAATTTCACCTATAATTAACCAATTACCTCCTGATTTCATTGCAATGCTTAAATCCATGTGTTTTAAACATTATTTGTACTGTTTGTTTTGTTTGTAAACATTGTTTATATCCAAAGCATCCAGAGAAAAGTCAGGAAAAAATTTGAAGCCCTGTACTTATAACATGTGAAGAAGCGTATACTTTATCTATAATGTAGAATGAAAAACCAGAGTTAGAAATTACTCAATTATTTTTCTTGCAATTATGAAACAGTCCTCAATAGCGAAATGCAGAAGAGCAGGTGGCATTCAATGGTAGTGTCTGTGAAGTTATTAGTTTATGCAAGAACTCTTATTTCATAGACCATTTATTGTAGTATCTTTGTTAAGTTGGCAGAATAAGAAATGAGTAATAGTTCTATTGTTTTCTTTTACCTTCTATGCTATGAAAAATATGCAGGTGCAGATATATGCAGATATATTACTGATATATGAATGTAGCATAAGCAGGAAAGAAAGAAAAATATGCATGCCTAATAGTTTTTTTTTGTTTGTTTGTTTTTGGGGGGGCACACCCAGTGACGCTCAGGAGTTACTCCTGGCTATGCACTCAGAAGTCGCTCCTGGCAGTCACGGGGGACCATATGGGAACCGGGGGATCGAACTGTGGTCAGTCCTAGGCTAGCGCAGGTAAGGCAGCAGACACCTTACCTCCAGCGCCACTGCCCGGCTCCCACATGCCTAATAGTTTTAAAATATTTTCTTGATATTTTTTTGAAATTTGAAACTCAGATTTTTTTATTTTTGCTTAGAATTCCACATCAACTCCACAATAACTGTTTTAGTGTTTCTTTTCATTTCTATTCCTTTATATCCAGCCCCATTTTCCAAGTTTTTTTTCAGTTACGAGATTTAGACTCAATTATTACAGTAACTTGTGTAATAAAAGTGAAAAAATGCCCATCTATAAATGGTTATCTCTGTCAAGTAACTATCAAAAATTGCTCTTTTTCAAGCTAAAAATGTTTTTTTGTCATCAACCATGTAATGACC
The DNA here is from genome assembly GCA_004027635.1 of Crocidura indochinensis. Classification (NCBI taxonomy): domain Eukaryota; kingdom Metazoa; phylum Chordata; class Mammalia; order Eulipotyphla; family Soricidae; genus Crocidura; species Crocidura indochinensis. Next base: position 15,848 of record PVKC010021932.1, read on the forward strand.
CATACTTAACCTGACCAACTGTTCTAGGAACACATGTGAGTATGTTGATTTTTAGTACTAGATATTTTTTTTGGTGAGGATTAATAGATGCATTCAATTCATAATATGAATATTTGTAGTGATGGGTAAAATAACTTATTTTGTAAATTTACTTGTTGTGATTCCTCAAATTAAGAATATTTTCATGAAATATATGTTATTTTGAAATTTTAAAATTGGTCTATTTTTTATTATTTTTTTTATCAAGGTCATCATTACACTGGTTATTTTTGTGTTTTGGTCTCTTGCCTATTGAATTATTTATCTATAAATATATATTCATTTTATTTTAGGCATTATATTATACAACACTGTTTATGATAGAGTTTCATGGGTACAATATTTAATTCCTTACCCTCTACCAGTGACTTTGCATCTCTCCATTAGACCATTATGCTCCCCTTCACTCTCCATCACACTATGTGGTAATCTTAGTTTGTAGGACTTGTTCTCATGTTCTGTTTCCTTTGACATTTCCCTATTATGCTTCCTAATATACCATATATGAGAGAGATTATAGGAGAGCATAAATTTTTTAAATTATTTTTCTTATTTAGTTATATTTTACGATCGTTAAAAAACAGAGTGTATTTTCATCTTATATTACATTTAACAAAGTCACCAGCAATTTATTTGAATGGAAAGGGACACTATAGCAGTGCTCAGGGTGTCCCAGGCCACTTCTTGTGATTCTTAGATAAGCAGACCCATGGTTTAACGACAGTAACTGAGGAAGTGGTCCTGTTCTGCCACTGGCATCACAGCTTCATACAACAATTAGGAGGGCAAATGTGGTTCTAAATATTGACCTTGGGTCAGGTGCATAAAGGACATGTTTTAGCATTTGTAACTGCCTTCTTGACCCTTCCTTAATTTAAAATAAGCATTGTACCACACTAGTGATGATGCTCAGAGAGTGCAATGCCCCTTTCACATTATGGTGGTCTGGACGTGTGGGTCTGAGAATTTAGAACTCAAAGCCATAATAATCAAAACCATGTACTGCTGGATATCAGCTTTGGAAAATGATATACACTAGTCATGCATTCCTACATTTGAGCTCATTTCCTGATGTCCATACAATTCAACATTTGTGATTATTGTCCAGTCATTTTTAAATAGATGGATGTCTTATTTTTACCTGATCATGCAATATTTTGTTGTATGTAAGCTGCTTGTTCCTCTGTATTGTGTTTGGATACTCCTATCTTTTTACTGAGTTAAATGTATCTACACAAAGAAGACCAATTATTGGGGGTAGCTGTGCAGCCGTAGGGCATTTGCTTTGCATATGGCTGACTCAGGACTTCCTTGGTTTGATACTTGGCATCCCATATGGTTCACCAAGCCAGAGCAATTTCTGAGTGCATAAACAGAAGTAATTCCTGAACTTCATCAGGTGTGGCCCAAAATAAAAACAAAACAAAAAAAAAAGACCAAGTATTATCAGAAAGTATGGCATGCATGTAATCAACAATTTAATAAAGGAATTATCAGTGCTAAAAACTGATTAAATGCACCATACACACATGTAACCAGTAAGTAAATATGTGAAAAATAATATGACCAAATTACTGATGATGGTTTATAAAATAGAGGCACTTAAATAAATTCAGTTTTTAGGAGAGGAATGTAGGAACTGCAAGAAATATTTAGAGTCATTGGATCATCATTTACTTAGGAGTTTTGAAACATAGGTGTAAAATGTTCATAAATATTTGTTAGGCATATTGGTGAAAGGACCAAAGCACTTGCTTTCGATGTTGGAGGCCTGATTCAATCTCTGGCACCTAATGCTCCCTGAGTAACAAATGGGGCATAGCATGTGAATATTACCAGGAGCGGCTCCAAAACAAATATACAAAACCTTTGGAAACCATTCTCTTGGCTCTAAAAGTGTTCTTGCTTTGATAAAACCAACAGAACAATAATTTGCTACATATATTTATTATATTGATTCTCCTATGCAATTCTATGTTATAGAAGAAATTGAATTGACAAGTTTCTGGGATTAATTCTTTTTTTTTTTTTTTTTTTTGTTTTTTGG
>PVKC010021933.1:0-17925 GCA_004027635.1 Crocidura indochinensis
AAAGAGAAGAAAAATAATATCAAAAAGCAAACAAAAAATAAAACAAAACAAAATAAAACCAGAAAAAGTGCTGCAGTGGCAGGGTTTGTGTTACCCCACCTTTTTCTTTCTTCTTCTTTTTTTTTTTTTTTTTTTTTTATATAGGCACAGTAAGTATTGGGGAGGGAGGGAAATTCCCATAGCCTAAGAGATTCAGGGTTTCTCCATTCTTGAAGCATATTGTCATGGGAACAACCACTGGCTCCATACCTTCTCATTGCCATATCCCAGTTGTTGTTTTTTTTTTGTGTGTGTGTGTGTGTGTGTGTGTGTGTGTGTGCTGTCAGGAACCTTTCCTCTCTGTAGTGGATGAGAAAATAAGGCCACTATAGCAAGCAATCTTGGTATTTGAGCAGCTCCTTGGACAAGGCCTAGGATAGAGTCTTTAAGGTTCTAGAGGTACTGTTCCACCATCATTGGTATGTTCAGTTTTCTGTATCCTGTGCTCCATGTTTTTGCTCGTTCTCTAAGCTGAAGTCTAGGAAATTATTGTTCTAATGATTCTGCTCAGTCTCTGTTGTCAGCATGGGCCTCTGTACTAAGAAATCTTGATTTTTTTAAGAGACTGACCTCAAACACATTAGGAAAACAAAGTTATTTACAATCAGGTATATATAAAATAGTATAAACCAAACACCTTATATTTATCTCATGTGAGAAGATTCTTTGATTGCCACATGTGCATATCTCTTTTATATAAAAATGACCAAACAAAAAGTAGAAAATTTAAAAACTTCATCTTGTATTGACTGAAAGAATATTAAGTCTCATCTATGTGAATGTCCTAAGCATATCCAAGAATAATATCTAATATAATTTTTACTATAACCCTACTATTTGAATCTAATTTTGTTTATTTTTTAATTTAAATCATTGTGATTTACAAAGTTATTCATTGTTGAGTTTTAAATAGACAATGTTTGAGGGACAATCCCACCACCAGTGTCAACTTCCTTCTACCAATGTATCTCATTGAGAGTGTCTCATGCCACCACCTCTTGCAGCAACCTATCAGCATAATTATCCCTATAATCCTACTATAGTGAATGTGGTTTTCTCTTACAGATAACAAAAATGAAATTTGTGAATCTTGTCAATATTATAAAAAACTTTATTCCTGAGATGAGCATTGTATATAAGTATTAGCAACTATTGACTAAAAGGGGAGAACAAGTTGGTGATAAGACTTGTAGTAAAAAAATCATAAAAATTATTTAAAAATAGGATTGTGAGAATTATGGGAGAATAAGGAGGATCATTTTATTTTGGAATATGTTGAGCTAGAGTTGGTGGAATAATACCAGATATCAATCTAGTTGTTGTGAATGAGAACCCTGTGATTAGTGAAAAGCACAGAATTCCTCTGCAGACTTTTTATTACCATTACCTTTATTTGCATGTATAGCTCATTCTTCCTTTACATCATTCATATTTAAGTTTAAAAATCTCTGACTCAAGAAATAATTTCTTACTATATCAACTAGAAGAGCACACTCTAGCCTTACGTTTTGCCACTGACAGAGTTCCCATTTAAATATTCCTGGTATTATGAAGGTAATGTTGCAAGGAACCCCTGTAAAGGAAAAAATTTTTAAAAAAGCAGCCTGAGAGGTCATAAAACCAATACATTTTACATTCCCTAACTGATTTCCCTTAGCCTATACTTAGCCAAAAGTTAAGGGATATAACTATATAAATTGATTATATATAGTTCATGCAGATCAACCCCTCTGTTAGAAGTTAAAGTATGGTAAAGTAAGGAAAATATTTCAGGAGTATTGTAGTTGATAGTATTGAAGAAATGGCCCTCAATTTCTATCTCATTGTGTAGGTATACATTTGCAATTTGATTTTACAGCTCTTACTATGAAAAGGTTGAGATTCTTTCCTTATTTCTTAAATCCAAGTTTACTTGACTTGCTTTGATAACTAGATTATGATCACCATGATGGACTAATTCCAAACTAAGTCTCAAGAGACCTCACATAATTATGCATATTCACTTGGAATACTTCCTAACATTTTGAGAAGAGGAACAGTTTTTTTTTATAACTTGAGAGAGCAAAGGCAAACTATTCCATTGGAGATCATTAAAGACTAGTCAGTATCACTATCCCTGTAACAGCATTTACATAAGGCAAAAAAGGAAATTATTTACGGTTATATTATTAAGCAAACTATTTGGAAAACAAAGCTATTCACAGCAGTGTATATATAAAATAGGCACCAGCTCAAAATACTGACTCTCAAAATTGAAGAGGAAGCTTCACGCCCCAATCCTAGTTCATTGAATAGACAAAGGTGTGAATGCAAACACTGATGCAAGTAATAATACACACATGCATAAAGAAATAAAACAGATTCAGGAACTTCACATGCAAGTCTTCCACTTTTCAGAAGAACATGGCTCAGTGGTGGAAAACCGAAACCACAAGCATTTTGTCCCTGAGACCCAGGGTCTTTATTAAGAAGCACAAGACCACAGCTTGAAGAAAGGTGGTCTAAGGCACCGATCCAAAGAATGCTTTCATCCAAAAGTGTTTCCAAACAACGAGTAATAAGTATGCCCTGAATAGGATGGAACCCAGTTAACTCAACACAGAATCTTATTTTGAACGGATATTAATTGTCTTAAATGCTGAATTTGAAGAATTGGGTTACCATGCATTACTTTTTTATATTGTCTATTGTAAACACTATCTCATTGTTCAAAGAATGTTTATTAAAATAAATGAGTAGTTCCTTTATTTCATTTATCTACATAGTTTTACAACTTCTATTTTTATCAGATGAATGTAAATGTGTTATAACTTTATAATATATCATTGGTATTTAAAGTTTTATCACATTTTTAATCATTCAAGTATATGACCCCAATATATTTGTTACTTTGGAATTTTGGATTGTAAGGCTGGGTTTAGTCCTCTGTTTATATTTTTTATATTACTTTTAGGCCACATGAAATGGAACTGAGTCCTAGTCATGTGGGTGTTCAGAAAATCATTTCTAGTGGTGCTTGATGGGCATGGCAATGTTGAGGACCAAACCTATAGTTCCCAAATGCAAAGTATATCTTCCAGTACTTTGAGCTCACTAGACTCCTCCCTTTACGGTTGAAGGGACTACTGATTATTATTAAAATAGATCATTTACGTGATGATGAGTATTTATAGATAAAGATAAGAAAATTAGTTTTGAGGCATTCCCAGAATGATGTAATATAATGAGAACTGAAAGCAAAAGTTAGAGGAGAGACATTAGCTTTGATGCACACTTTTGTTATTTTTACTTACCAGTGTCTGGAACTGAAGTGAATTAGCATATCAACTCTATTTGTCACATTTTCTAAAGGGTTAAAGAGTCTAGAATAATCATATACAGACTAATAGATCATAGCAGAATAATTGAAGATATTACTTGAAAGTATCTTTGTTCCTATTATTTATGTCTCTGTAGCTTTATACTTTCCTCTTGCTAGTCACATTAGGTCCTCACACTACTGTTGATTTTTCTTCCAGGTCTGGAAAAAGAGTTGCATATAAATAAGCCAAAATGTCTGGATGAAAAATGAAGCAATTTAGTCAATCACTCACATTCTAGATCGCCATGCCAAACATCTGGATGTTTGGAAGAATCTGGACAATTAGCCATTGTTCACATTTCATCTAGGAATGTTGGCAGATGCAGCCCCTACCAGAGACACTCAGAGACTTTGGGTCAATTTGCCATTACAGTTTTATGAAGCTCAACACTGAAGGTCTGTGACTGCAAGAAATCTCTCCTAGAATCTGGCATTACTCGTTTTTTCTTTTTAATAGATACACTGGAGTCTCAAAAGGGAGTTGTCTTACTTACAAGCATACAACTTTGAAGAATGATCCATGTTTAAGCAATACTACTTTACTCCACTTCCTTACTTTCTGCCTTATTTAAAAGTAAGATAAAACTTTCCCACTCAAACATAAATTTTTCAGCTTGAAATTGGCTGGAATATTGTCTCAGTGTCTACAACATTTTGGTCTTGCTTTCTACAACATTTGGTCTTGCTTACTACAATAAGTAAACTCATTTGAATGAATTTGTATAGCTTATTCAATGATGTAACATTTCCATTTTCATTCATGACAATATCTATGAGAAATAGAATAACTATCTTTGATTATACATAAAATTGAGTCATAATCTCATGGTTTAGAGCTGACAAAGCTGAATCAGGAAAAATAAGATCTTTTTCCTTCTTTCACTTTTTTCCTTCATTCGCTCTTTTAAGCATTTTTCTGTTCCATCTTCCTGCCTAATAATGCAATAGAAGCAGATTTATACTCACATATCTTAATCATTGCACAAGATACATTAGCTGTTTCATTTACCTTTGACTAGATATAACTATAATAACAAACAACACTAAATAACTATAGCCTAAAACAAAAGTATTTAGTTTTGATACATGCTATATATTGTGACTCTTTCATGCCATAAACTTTGCATCTTCCAAAACGCAGATAATAAAGTAACCATAGGATGGTATTTGCTGCATAGCAGAAACTATAATATTCTTAGATATTTGAGTTCCAAGAAATAGAATAATAAAAGATCAAAATTAGATATAGAAATGGGGGTAGGTATAAAAATTCTGTGGAGATGTCCTCATTAGTTACAATTGTAGGCCAAAATAGTGGTTTGCATTTCAAACAAGGGGAAAAAAATGTCGTTGTTTGAGAGTAAGTTGAGCTGGGTAGTGGATTCTGAAATTTTTGTAATTTATTATAGCCAGAATTCAGCTGGCATATTATTCTCACTGTCAAACCTTGAAATGAACGTCAGCCTTTTAACTAAAATGCTTTATACTCACCCAAGATTCAAAAAGTTCTGAAAATGCTCAACCTTAAGCAGCAAATTTAAATTAGTCTTTCCTTTGACTATTTTACGTCATCTCCCCACCATCACTCTGGAATGCATTAAACAATTTTATTACTATATTTCTTGCCAATTTAATTTTTAAAATCATATTCCACTGCTTTAGATTTTCTTATGTGACTCAAGAGATGTTTTTTATTATAAAGGTACTCTACAAAGCGTCTTCCCTCCAGAAATACCCCTCTCTGGTTCCCTCCTTGACCAAAAAATTAACAAATTTATTTAATTTATTAAATAAGACAAAAGAAATAAATGGAATTACCTGGAAAAAATTAATAAAAGTCAATTTGTGATGGATATTGCTATGTTAATAAGCTTTCATTATCCAGTATTGGTCAAAAATATGCACCATTAATAAATGTGGTACTGAATGCCACAGATAGATGCTTTCTGGTCTTAAAAGTTGCTCCTTTTTGAGACCGGAGAGATAGAACAGCGGCGTTTACCTTGTAAGCAGCTGACCCACCTTAGGTGGTTTAATTTCCTGTGCCCCATATTGTCCCTCGTGCCTACCAGGAGCTATTTCTGAGCAGATAGCCAGGAGTAACCAAGCACCACCAGGTGTGGTTCAAAAACAAACAAACAAAAAGGTGCTCCTTTTTAATTTATATATTTATAATTATGCATTTCAATTATTTTTGTTATTAATTACATGATTTAAACACTATGGATACCAGGTTGTTCATAATACAGTTGTTTTTTTAAACAGGTTCAAATTCATGTTTGAGTTACAGTCATGCAATGTACAACCATCCTTCACCAGTGCACATTTCCCACCACCAACATCCCAGTTTCCCTTCTGCCCTTCTCCCTGCCTGCCAAGAGGCAAAGTCTTTTTCTCTTTCTCCACTCTTTTTCTTTCTCTGTCTCTCACTTCCTCCCCTCCCCAATTTAAACACCATGGTTGGCAATATTGTTATTGAGGAGTATGATGCCTATCACTATACCTCAATGTTTTAATGTTATTTGCAAACTGATTTGAAGAAATGAATTCCCTAAATTGTTGCCTGTCCTTAAAACTCAGTATTATTCCTTCAGATTTTAATGATAATTTAGCTGGATAAGTATTCTTAAGTTTTCATAGTATAGATCTCCCAATGCTTTTTGTTAAATTGATTACTAGACACTTGATTTCTTTGGATACTATTTTAAGTAGAATAGACTCCTCTTGATCCCTTTTTCTTCCAATTCATTTTTAGTATATAAGAACGTAACTGATATTTATGTTTTTTGTTGTTTGTTTTTGCTTTGTTTTGTTTGGGGCCACACCTGTTGATGCTCATAGGTTACTCCTGACTATGCACTCAGAAGTTGCTCCTGGCTTGGGGGACCATGTGGGACATCGGAGGATCAAACTGCCATCCATCCTAGGTCAGAGCTTGCAAGACAGATGCCTTACCTCTAGTGCCACCACTCCTGCCCATAACTGATATTTATGTATTGACTTTGAAGTGAGCTGATATATATTTTTTAATTTTGGGCAGCCATGCCCAGCAATGCTCAGGAGTTACTTGCAAAGGTCTAACGTTACCAGGGCTTCAGAGATTCATGCTGCAGTGACCAAGACAGCCAGGCCTGGTACTACAAGGCTTCCAGTGGCTTGTGGAGCCCAGCTGCCAGGTGCGGCCTTCTACCTACCCAGGGATACCAATATGTAGCAACTGCCTACCCAGGACTGAGAGAGAGAAGGAGAAAAACCTGGTATCTTTTATATTTCTCCTGGAGTCTGAGGCCTGCTGCTGCCACCCAGGGAGTTGGGGGGATATGCTAGTTACTAGTCAGGGGTGGCCAGGGAGGGCCTGGGTTCAAAGAAGAGAAAGGAATAGATACAAAGCAGGCAGCATCTCTCTAATGCTTTATATCTGACCCCCCACAGACTTGCAGGCACTGTTGATAGTCACTATCCTAGGGACCCTTGTCCAACTTTTTCCTTTTATACCCATCATGACAGAGGGGTGTGTCATGGGGTGTATCCAGGGGCGTGTCCAGGTTCAACTGTCATTCAGTAGAGTTATCCAAGTCCAAGTCTGAGTAGAGTTATCTCAAGTCCAACTGCAACATATCCACAATTCTCCCTTTTCTGTTTTATAATTTAAAAATTATATATAGATATATCATTAGTTGGTAAAGTCCATTGAGGTTATTGAAGGGTCAAGCACTTGGCTTTAGATCTCTCTCTCTTTCTCTCTCTCTCTTTACCTTATACCATTTTTCTCTTTTCTCATTTGTATTCAAAACCAAATGGTTGTTGAATAACTTGAAAAATCACAAATGTTAATGTATCTTGAAAAAACTGACAGTGATGCTGTACAAGCACATACTTTCCACAGAAATACTGATAATTGCTAAGTGTCTTAATGACTATGTAAGTTAATAGGTATTCTATCATGACATGTGAATTTAGATTAGCATTGTATTTTACCATATTTTACACATCTGACTTGCTATTTGTCTAATATTTTCACTATTATGTACTGCTTTTCATTTCATTATAAATCAGGACAATTTCTTATTGGATTGTTTAAAATAATTGTTTATCATTGTTGAGGAATTGCAATAAAATTAGTGTTGTTTTTATGTTATTACTGTACAAAGTTACTGATCCTCTCAACAAAAGCTACAAGACTCTTCATTTCTCCTTATACTGATTTACCTTTGTCCCACACCTTCCCACTCTACATAACTCACTGTTAGGTAATTTGAGTTTTGTAATCCAGGCCAATGGTACTACTTGGTATTGTCTATTTCTTTGTTTTTCTCTGTATCATCAGTAATTTTCCTTCTTCTGACTTATTTTGATTACCCTCTTCTGTGCCCTCCACTTTCATCCATGTTGCAAGATCTTTTCCTAAAGCTGAGTAGCTTTCCATGTGTACCAAAACATCTTTATCCTTTTCTGTCAATGGCATTTGTGTTGTTGGCATATCCTTGATATTCTCCCAATTACTACAATAAACTTAGGTTAGTGAGCATATAGCTTTGCTTAAAAGAAATGTTGTTGGTATTTTAGAGGTAATGCCAAGAACTGGTGTTTATTTTTTGTTTGTTTTAATATCACGATTGCTATCTGTGAGGCTGTACCAGAGGCTATTCCCAACTATAGTGCATGTTCCTTTTCTGCCAAATTCCACCAACATTGGTTGCATCTCTTGTTTGTATATATCTCACTGGTTTGAAATGAGAACTCAATGAAATAAAATGAGAATTTGTTATTTCTATTTGCATTTGTATGATAATAAGTGATAATGAATATTTTGTCTTAGGCCTACTCACTGTTTATATTCAGCCTTCAGGGAAATGTACTTTAATTTCTCCCCCACTTTTTATTTTTCATGTGATTACTGATGATTTTATTGTTGAGTTATATGTTATATATATTTTGGATATTATCCCCTTATCTGATGTATTGTATGTAAATATTTTCTTCTATTCAGTAAAAGTCCTTTATTTTAGCAGAAATATATTTTTCCATGCAAAATCTTTAAAATTTGATGTTCAATTTATTTTTTGCTTTGCTATCTCTTCCTAAGAAATCAAATTACTGACAATATCTTTAAGGTGAAAATCCTGTATATATATATATATATATGTTTATGGATTTTGATCTTATCTCAGAAAGAACTTTAATTCAATTTTTGTGAATAGTTTAAAATAGTGTCAGTTTCTATTCTTTCTTTCCTTATCTTTCCTTATTTCTCTTTCTCTTTCTTTCATTCTTTCCTTCTTTCCTTCCTTTACTTTTCACTTTTTCTTTCATTTTTCTTTCTTGCTCTCTTTCTTTTTCCTTTTTTTACTTTTCTCTTTCTATCTCTCCTTTTTTCATTCATTTTCTTTCTTTCTCTCTCACCATTTCTATGTCTTTTATTTAATCATTCTTTTATACCAGGGGTTTTATAGTATATTATATTTAGAACAACAAATACAAGCTAATTGATACTATATGAACAAAGAAATATACAAACTTTAAAATAATTGTCCATATATTTACTAAACAGGTAACTAGGCTTTTTTTTTAATTATCTTTATTTAAACATCATGAATACAAATATGATTGTAGTTATATGATTACAGTCATGTAAAGAATACCCCCCTTCACCAGTGCAACATTCCCACCACCAATTTCCCAGATCTCCCTCTTCCCAAACCACCCACACCTGTACTCTAGAAGGCTTTCTACTTCCCTCATTCATTCACATTGTTATGATAGTTCTCAGTACAGTTATTTCTCTAACTGCACTCATCACTCTATGTGGTGAGCTTCATGTCATCAGCTGCACCTACCAGCCCTCATCTCTTTTGTTTCTGAGATACTGCTAAAAATGTCTTTCATTCTTCTTAAAACCCATAGATGAGTGAAACTATTCTGTATCTTTCTCTCTCCCTCTAACTTATTTTACTCGGCATAATAGATTCCATGTACATCCATGTATAGAAAAATTTCATGACTTCATCTCTCCTGACAGCTGCACAGTACTGCATTGTGTATATGTACCACAGTTTCTTTAGCCACTCATCTGTTGAAGGGTATCTTGCTTGTTTCCAGAGTCTTGCTATGGTAAATAGCGCTGCAATGAATATATGTGTGAGGAAGGGATTTTTGTATTGTATTTTGTGTTCCTACCTAGGGTATCCCTAGGAGTGGTATAGCTGGAGCATATAGGAGTTCAATTTCCAGCTTGTGGAGGAATCTCCATATCGCTTTCCATAAAGTTGGACTAGACGGCATTCCCACCAGCATTGAAAAAGAGCTCCTTTCTCTCCACATCCCTGCCAGCACTGCTTGTTTTCCTTCTTTGTGATGTGTGCCAATCTCAGTGGCGTGAGGTGGTACCTCATAGTTGTTTTGATTTGCATCTCCCTGTTGATTAGTGATGTGGAGCATCTTTTCATGTGCCTTTTGGCCATTTGCATTTCTTCTTTTACAAAGTGTCTGTTCATTTCTTCTCCCCATTTTTTGATGGGGTTAGATTTTTTTTCTAGTATGGTTCTGTCAGTACCTTGTATATTTTGGATATTAGTCCTTTATCTGATGGGTATTGAGTGAATAATATTTCCCACTTAGTGGGTGGCTTTTGTATTCTGGACATTAGCTCCTTTGAGGTGCAGAAGCTTCTCAGTTTAATATAGTCCCATCTTTTTATCTCTGCTTACACTTGTTTGGAGAGTGCTGTTTCCTCCTTAAAGATGCCTTTAATCTCAATGTCATGGAATGTACGACAACACCCACTCTTGATAACTAAACTTTTTGATATGCTTATATATGTTATTTTTTGACAAGTTAGAATATGCATGGAAATATATATTATTTTATTAGTTAAGATAATATTTCATATTTTAATTTTAATATCGATAGTATTTATAGTTTCCTTACAGAAAAAAGATTATTGTACTAAAAGATAATATCTGCTTATGGAGGTCTATGACTCAATCCTTATTTTAAGAAGTCTTTATGTTTCATTTTAATTGGGATTTTAATTAGTTATTAAGAAAAATTAATATTGCATCCCAAAATATATCAGAGCACAAAACATAAGTAAATTAATCTCATATTTAAATTTCCTTAATTTGGACCAGAGAGATAGTATGGAGGTAAGGTGTTTGCCTTTCATGTAGAAGGTTATTGGTTCGAATCCCGGCACCCCATAAGGTCCCCCAAGCCTGCCAGGAGCGATTTCTGAGTGTGGAGCCAGAAATAACCCCTGCATACTGCCAAGTATGACCCCAAAACCAAAACATGAATTAATAAATAAATTTCCTTAGTTCATTCCTCCAGAATTAACTACCTAAAATACCTTCCTAAAATATTCATCACAGATAGATAAAATAAGCATACACACATATAATGGTAATTACTCTCCACTACTCAAAACAATACAATTTTATCCATTTACTATAGATATTTTGTTGTGATTATTTGTTAAAACACAATTTTTAGAGAACTATACAATATAAGTTTGATTTATTTTTTCATAGAAATTAAGAGAATTTCCAGTTTTTGATTGTTCCTTTCTCTTCACATCCTTGCCAGCACTGATTGTTCTTAATATATCAATTTAAAATTATGAATTCATTTCACCTATCACATACTGATATAACATAATTGTTTTTCCATATAAGATACTTATTTGTTCATTTTTATGATAGATGCATGAGGCATTTGCCTCAATTTTGTTTTAGAAATCATCACGTTAATAAATATTCAAGCATTTATCTCTCTGAAACAATGTGCAAGCTACATTAGGAAAAGGGGTTTCAATAAATAAATCCAAATACATAAAATTTACATATTGACAAAGAGGCAATTAATTGAGCAAGTGAGTGCTTCATATATGCTCCGAGCTCTATTCCCTGTACCATATACAAAATAAAAAATGGGAATCTTAAAAGATTATGTGTATTGACAAATTAGTTATGAAACTAATTGTTATCTATTTCCACAAGCCCAGTAGCACAAAGATAACCAGCAACCTCAACTCAGGCCACAGCATCCAGATGCCTGCCAGAGCTCAAGCACTACCTGCTCAAAAGCACAGACAGTGGAATTCAGCCACCGTGCTTAGCTGCATGGCCACATTTATCTCCTAGTAAAGATACACCAGCACAACATGTAGAAAAGAGCACACTGTGAAAGACACAATGAGAAAGCATTGTACACCAGGAACATGCAAATAGAATGAAGATTTCGGGGGAGGTTGAGAAAGACTTTACAGGAAAGTAGAAAGATTCTCAAATAACTCAGAGTATCCATGAAACAAACTAAAAAGAACATAAATAATCAAGAGAATATGAAAGTAGAAATAAGAAAACAAGAAACCAAAATATTAGGGTTGAAAAACTTGGCAGCTAAAATAAACACTCTGGAAAGCCTCACTAGCACAGTAACCATTGCTGAGGATAGAAACAATGATATGGAAGATGAGATGCAAGATAATTCCATATGACATATGAGGTTGGAAAAGAGCTTGTAAACAAACCATCAGAAAATGTAAAAAAAATACAAAGAATGTGAACAGATAAAAAAAAATATTTGTGATAAACTCAATAGAAACTACACAAGAATCATTGGAGCCTTATAATTCAAGAACAAAAATCTCCACGAAGAATCAACAGTCAAGGACATCATTGCAGAACAACTCACATAGCTAAAGAGTATGTACAACCAAATCCTACTTGCCAAAGAGTATTAGATAAAAGAAGGTCCAAAGAAAAACACCCCCAAGCACATCCTACTCACAATGAAGAATACCATAGAGAAAACAAAGATCAAAAAAGAAAATCAAGTACAAAGGAGCATCCTTAAGGTTTACAGAAGATTTGTCACAAGCATTCTTAAAGGCCAAAAGTTAGTGATGGGATGTAGTGATAAAACTCAAACTACATAAAACAACCCTGAGGATAAAGAAGATGGGAAGCATCACTTTCTCAACTTTTAATTGCATTTCAAACTAATAGTCATTAAAACAGCCTGGTGTTATAATAAAGACAGATTCTCAGATCAATTGTATAGACTGAAGTAGTCACAAAATGACCCCCCAGACATACAATCAATTAATCTTTGATAAAGGGGCAATGTAAATGTACTACACTAAGTATCTCTAAAACCAGGTGAATGAGTCTAAAGTAGGATTAGTCGCACATGAAATAATCCAGACCGTGTTGAGGATGAAACACATGTAGTCTGTCAGTCTTCTACCTTGTATCTCTCCAGCAAGATGCTTACCGTAACTGTTTTTATTAAGTTCAGAGACCACTGCCAAGTAGGGCAGTAGAGCTGAGTAAGGGTAGATAGCTCATGCTATTCTGAGCCTGTCCCACCCAGGTTAATATACAAAATAATCAATCTTTGTTTTGTTTGAATTCGAGTTGTAAATAAACAGATACAAAGAAATCAGGGATGATCTTTGTCTAGGTAAAGTAATATGCAACCTTTGTTCAAAAAGGTTAAAAGATTCAAAAAATTAAAAGGTGTATGTAAGTTGTGTTGTATTGTTCAAGATAGTGGAACCCAAGATCAGAAATAATAAAAGTGGTTGTTGTTTTGCAACAGGGGTAAAAGCAAAGAAAATAAAAAGAGAAAAGGAGAAAAACCTTTTAGAGTTAAGAAAGGTGGTGAGGAAATGTTACACCAGTTATTGTTTTAGCTAATTCCTAGCAATCACTGCTAGTGAGGATAGACTTGGTTGTAAAAAACATCAGAAGTTAGATTGTATTTATATATAATATATATATCATATATCCCTGTCTTATTCAATCACATTTTTTTCATAGACTTTTCTGAACACATACACTTAATTTGAAAATTTGGGAGCCGGGAGGTGGTGCAGGAGGTAAGGTGCCTGCTGCCTTGCCTGCGCTAGCCTAGGACGGACTATGGTTCGATCCCCTGGTTCCCATATGGTCCCCCGTGCCTGCCAGGAGTAACCCCTGAGCGTCACTGGGTGTGGCCCAAAAACCAAAAAAAAAAAAAAAGAAAGAAAATTCTTAAACATTCTAACACTAAACACTATTATACTAGCCTAGAACATCCAAGTTCCTTTTATATAAAGTTTCATAAAATATTCACAAAAATATTTCTGTACATATATACATATACATAGTTTGAAATTAAGTTTGCTAAAAATTATTACAATGAGCAATGTAATGAGAGTCTATTGCATCCAAGTTTCTTTTCTATAAATTTCTGTGGACAAAAACATTACAATATTATCCAGGCATAATTTGTGAATAAGTTGCTAAATAATACACACAAACATCATAACAATTGGAAAACATTCATTAGTATTGTTGGGAACTTTTAAAACTCAACTATTATAAACCACTAACATTAGATACAAATTTTTCTTTTTGTAGTGGGGCAAAAAACAAAAAGTCCCAGTAACTATTAATATTCATACAGATAAAACTGAATTTAACCAGCAATACAGTGACAATACAAATAGGATCAAGAGATTAGCCTAGAATAAAGATAATTTTTTGGACATAATAAAGGTGCAGGAGGTTCTGAAAACAATATCTCCTCATCTGGTCTTCATCTGGGCTTGGATCTTCCATCTTCTCCATCTTCATCTGTGTTAGATTGCTGGGGTTTCCTGAAGAAGCTGCTACAGGTTTTGCCTCATACAAAGCACTTTGGGTAGAAGACAGATGTTAGGCTTTAGTGTCTGGGATGCTGCCCTGAGTCTTATGTTCTCTTCCTTTCACTGACTGCTTCTGTACAGCCTGAGGGGGCCTCTGCCACCTTACGTGGTGGAGCAGTGGAATGAATCGCAGAACCTATGTTGATCGAGAACACATTGGCTACCTTTCACTGGCACTCCACCAGGCCTGGACACATTAGTAGCTTTTGGACCCCTCTCTCCTTTCACAACATCAAACTCTATAGTCTCTCCATTTCCAACACTATAGAGAAACTCCATGGGATTGTCTCTTAATAGCTGTGCAGTGAACAAAGACATCTTCTTTGGTGTCATTTCTGTTCATAAATCCATAACCATTCTAAACATTGAATCATTTGACAGTTCCCAGAACTTGGATTGCCAACACTGGTTTGTCTACCTGACTCAGTGCTTGGGGCACAGGGGTATATATGGTTAAGCTATTTTCAGATTCAGTCTGCAGAGTTTGTGACTGGCTCATCATTTTTGGGAGATGGAGGTCTCTCTGGTTTAGTGCCAATAGTAAATGATAAATTATCAGCCCTGGGAAGGCCTTTAGATCAAGAACCATCACCTCTGGGAAGGCGATCTTCCTCTCTTGTGGCATATGTGCAGGAGAATCTCTAGGGAACATGACACGTACAGTCTAGAGTAAAAAATGCAGGTAGACAGACCAGAACAACATGAAGCCAATTAGAACAGGGCCTTGTGCATCTATGCTCCAGCAAATGGCATTGCACATTCAGTCTAGCTCAAGGGGGCCATCATGGTGATAACCCACCAGAGGGTCATATCACTCACCATGGTTGCAGTCTTCTTAGTTCCTTGGGTCCTAGGCTGCTATTTGGTTCCCAGTTATAAAATCACCACACTCTCCATATCTCCAACCTCAGGTAAATGAGTCCAAGCAGGGACACATCATACATGAAATAATCCTGACTAGGCTGAGGATGAACCACGTGTAGTTTAGCAGTCTTTTCATATCTCTCCAGCAAGCTGTTTTCCAGAATTGTTTTTATTAAGTACAGGGACCACTCACAGGTAGAGGCAGTAAGAACATAATAAGGGTCAGGTTGTTCTGAGCCTGTTCCACCCAGGTTTACATATAAAACAATCTTTGTTTTGAGTTAAACCAAGTTGTAAACAAATAAATACAAATAAACCAGGGGTGATCTTTGTTTTAGGTAAATAACATGTAACCTAACAGGGCAAGCAATACAAAATGAAGCAAGGAAATCTTCAAGAAGTAGTGTTGGGTAAAATGGCCAGCCACATTTAAAAAAAAATAAACTCAGACCTCTAACACCATGCACAAAAGTCAAATCAAAATTAATTAAAACTCTTGATATCTGACATAAAACTATAAGGTATGTAGAAGAAAACATAGGAAAACACTCCATGTCATTGAGACTAAAGACATCTTCAAGGAAGAAATACCATTGTCCAAACAAGTGAAATCAAAGATAAACAAATGGGACCACTTTAAAATGAGAAGCTTCTGCACTTCAAGGGATACACTGGGTAGGAAATAAAGGCCTTGGAATGGTAGAAATTGTTCACCTAATAGTCATCAGATAAGGATCTAATATCTAAGATATACAAGGTCCTGACTAAACTCAAAGAGAAAAAAAACTTAACTCATCTATTAAAACATGGGAAGAAAAAATACAAATAGCTTTTCAAAGAAAAAAATACAGATGGCTAAAAAGCACATGAAAAAAATGTTCCATGCTACCAAACATTAGGGAGATGCAAATCAAAACTATAATGAAGTATCATCTCACACCACAGAGACTGGCACACATCACAAAAAACATCAGGTGATGGCATGGATGAAGGGAGAATGGAACTCTCATTCACTGGGGTGAAAATGATGTCTAGTTCAGTATTTCTGGAAAACAATATAAATATTTCCAAAAAGAAAAAATACCCCTGGAACTAGCAATACCACTACTTGGGATATACCCTAGAAGCACAAAAACACAATATCAAAATGCCCTCTGTATCCTTATGTTCATCACAGTGGTATTTACAATAGCCAGAATCTGGAAACAACCCTGGTGTCTAACAACAGATGAGTGATCAAAAACAAAATAAAACAAAACAAAAAACCAAAACTGTGGTATATCTACACATGGAAGACTATGTGACTTTAGGAAATATGAAGTCATGAAATTTGCCTATAAAAGAATGGATATGGATATGGAGACTAATTATGCTGAGTCAAATGAGTCAGATGATGAGGCTAGACATAGAATAGTCTCATTTATCTGCAGGATATAAGAAAAATAAAATACCATTCGGTAATAAAATACAGAGACATAGAAATGATCATTGGGTGGACCAGCCCATGATATTAATCTTGTCACAAAGATTGGTGAGTACAGTTAGTGCACTACCCACAATGACAACTACCATGACAATGACAGTTGGAGAGAGAGATAGAATACTTGTCTCAGAGTTAGGCAAGATATTAGGGTGAGGGAAATGGAGGATATTGGCATGAAAACCACACTGGTAAAGGTGGTCTTTATTTTATAACTGAAACCCAATTATGAACATGTCTGTAACCACAGCGTTTAATTGAAAAAAATATAATTTACCAGCCATCTGAGTGAGTGTTAAATTTTACATAATTTTCTTGACAATTAGTGATTAACACATTTTTACTATGCCTGTTCGTCACCTGTTTGTCTACTTTGAAAAATGTCTGTTCAGCTCTTTTCCCTATCTTTTTAATAAGTTACATATTTTTTGCTGTTTTTGGTTACCAAATTTTGTGAGTGCCTTATATATTTTGTCAGATTTATGATGGGCAAGTATTTCCCCCATTTTAGTGTTTAATAAGATTAGTTTTAGCACTTACTTTTCTGTTAAAGAACTTTTAGTTTAGATTAGACCTATTCATATACTTTTACTATTGTATTTTTTTTTCTAATGGAGTTAAATCTTTAAAGTCATATTTGAAGTCAAGCATATATTATTAAGAACTTTCCCTATAAAAACATTATATTATTTTATAGATCTAGACTAAATTTCTAGGTCTTTAATCTATTCTAATTTTTTAAATGGTGTGAGATAGTCAACAAATTTTAATTTTTTGTATTTTTCTTTAGTTTCCCTAATACAATTACTTGAAAAGATTTTTCTTTCTTCATTTATGTCAGAACGTGGCTCATTTGCCTTAAGTTAATTTCCCTTCTCCTAGAGAAAATTTATCTTAGAAAGTGACTTCTTACTTATTGCAATCTGTACCTCCTTTTATCTTTCCATGAATACAGGAATTATTTTTTAAATATTATTTGTAGGCTACCCATTATATTTTAGAAATGAATAATTCTCCATAATTCCTTCTATTCTTAAGTCTTTATTTAGTTTACTCATAAATTCTATGCAAAGAATTTTCGGTTTTAAAAGGATTTTTTTTTGAGGGGGAGCTGAAGAGAGAATACTGTGAATGGGGCATTTGCAACTCCTAACAGGTTCAGCACTCCAAATGGTTCTCTGAGCCTCATCTTGAGATTAGGACCAGGTGTCAGCTCTGAGCATTGCTGGGTGTGGTTAAAATAGATTTTCTTGAAAAGGCAAAGTAGTGAACTGCATATCAAATGTTTTGAGAAGCTCTCTAGAAAAAGCAGTGATTTTGTTGTAATTTATTATTATTAATATTAAAATATTATTGGCTGATTAATATTTACTAGTGTAAGAATACACTTTACCAATACTTAGTAGCCTGAAATGTTATGGAAAGTCAGGTTTCTAAAGTTTTGTTTATGAAAAAGAATAATAGATACTTGTTAACAATATTTATTAT
>PVKC010021934.1:0-10038 GCA_004027635.1 Crocidura indochinensis
AAAAAAAAAAAAGCACAAAACCTTGCCACACCAGCCCTCCTTCCTTTTATTCTCTCTTTTTTTACTTATTCTTCTTTTTCTTTATTTTTTCTTTATTTATTTATTTATTTTCTTTTGTTCTTGTGGGTATTATTTTGTTATATTTTTGTTACTGTTGTGCCTTTTTTGTAGTTGCTGGTTTTGTTTTTTGTTCGTTTTCTTTTTTCTTTTTGTTATATTTTTCTTCTTTTTTTTTCCCCTTTATGCTTTTAAATTGGTATTTATAGCCTCTAGACAGACTTCTCCCAGTTTTCTTTCCCAAAAGGACCACATAACTTGAATCATATTGTTCTGCCTCATAAACTGAGGGGGGGGGGAATGGATGATACCAGGAACAAAAAAGTCATATGAACATTTAGTGGAAATAAAAAAAAGCGATCAGACTTAAACACCAAACCCAAAGTCAACAACAACATAATTGATACCCAATCTACAAAAATCTACACCCAAAGGGGAGCAGTTACACTAGAAGTCTGGGGTCAAATGAGGCAGATATGGGATGCACGCTGAGAACAGGGGTGGAGAGAGGAAAACACTGGTGGTAGGAATGGTCCTAATTCATTCTCACTATGTACCTTAAATATTACTGCGAAAGATTCATAATTCCCTTTGGTCACAATAAAAAATTACTTAAAATGAATATTTTATTTCACATAATTTCTATTTCCAAAGAAATACACTATTGTTTAGGACAGACACTTATCTAAGGAGGATTTTTTTCTTTCTATGTATTTTTTGATAATATTTTGCTGTTTCTGTATATGCTCAGGGGTTGTGCTCAGGGATCATTGCTGATGCTACTAAGGGGACCATATCTGGTGCCATGGCTATAACTCTTGTTGGGCATATGCACAGCAAGAGCTGTACCCTCT
This sequence comes from Crocidura indochinensis, assembly GCA_004027635.1. Lineage (NCBI taxonomy): Eukaryota > Metazoa > Chordata > Mammalia > Eulipotyphla > Soricidae > Crocidura > Crocidura indochinensis. The sequence continues at coordinate 912 of PVKC010021934.1, forward strand.
ATACTACTTTTCCAACCCCTGTTTTTCTTCTTTTTAATATAAATTTCTAGAAAGAATAAAAGAATAAAATCAAAATTTAAAATCTTAACAGTACTGTATAGAACTGCTCTATACAATGCTTTTAATATTTTAATAGTAGAACTCATTTTTTTTCATATCAATTCCTGTTCTTACTTTAGTGTTTCATAAAATAGAATCTTATGTGCTCTATTTAAAATGTTCCAATTTTCAGTTTATTTTTTAGGGGAAGGTCAGGTATTTGGGTCATAACAGTTATGTTCAGATTGTGCGTTCAAAAATCACTCCTGGCAATGTGAGGGGACCAAATGGGGTTATGAGATTAACTGGAGTCAGCAGTGTACAAGGCAAGTTCCTAAACCCCTATATTTATCTCACTAGATTCTCCAAGTGTTTCTTTTTTTACAGAAGAGATAAGGAGTGCAGTGAAGTAGCCCCACTTCTGTTCAATTTCCTGGTTGTTCACCTTCTGAGGCACTTCTTAGACTGCTTACCACACTTTAGCAAGATATGACTATGTATACCAGGCCTATTATATGTTTTACAATATTTATGCCTGCTACAGAAGACAATAAGGTGGGTGGTTGACATTTTTGTTTGTTTGTTTGGTTTGCTTGATTTTGTTTTTTTTTTTTTGTTGTTGTTGTTTTGTTTTTTGGGTCACAACTGGTGGTGCTCAGGGGTCACTCCTGGTTTTGCACTCAGAAATCGCCCCTAGCAGGCTCAGGGGACCACATGGGATGCTGGAAATCAAACCACCATCTCCTAGGTTGGACAAGTGCAAGGTTTTTATTATTAGTAGATTCCACTTTTTGAATCCTGACTCATACTTGGGGGATACTTTCAATCCTGACTGGGAGATAATATGATGCCAGGATAGAGGTAAACGGAGTTTAATTCGTGGCTACAAATGTGGTCCCCACCCAATACTACCAGGCAAGTTCCTTGAGCACAGAACCATTAGTAAATTGTGAAGACCACTAGTATAACTCCAAAACAAACAAAAATCTAAAAATAAGTAAGAATAAGAACTGAAGTGTGAAAAAATGAGAAGGTAACTGGTTTAATACATAATTCAAAATAGTTATGATAGAAAACAGAAAATACGGTTTCTGTCATATCTAAGTAAAACCATTTTTCTTATATAAAATTTAAAAATACAGTACATGCTAAAATGCTTTGCAAGTGTTATGCACCTATTTTAAGTCTTCAAATGTTTACTGAGAGCAACATTCTTTAATTTTCTGCTTCCAATAGTAGCTATGTATTAGTTGATTTTATGTATTAGCAGAACTGAGGATGCTCAACAATTAGTAAAAGTATTATTTCTAGATTTATATCTATGAGAACTTCTATTGGAAGGAATTAACACTTGAATCAGTAGACTAGATTACGATCATTTTTAAGAATGTCAATAAACAGTATCCAATATATTTATGGCCTGAACTGAACAAAGTGATAGAGGAAGACGGAATTTAATATCTGTTCAGGCTGATGTCTCCAACTTCTCCAATCTTGAAACTTCACTGTATCTCCCAGAAAGTAATTTCTATAATAATGTCCTCTGTATACCTGCCATGCATAACATGTCATTTGTATATTTATGTATATTCCTCTATTTATCTCCTATCTCTATCTCTTAATGTATCCTTCTATGATGTATATAATACATATACTTTTTCTCTTTTTCTGGAGAACACTGATGAAGTTTTTGTTTGTCCTTTAGGATAATAGCAGTGGTCAATCTATTCTATTTTCAAAATGATTTCCAAAAGTTTTCTTCCACAAATTTTATAATACAAATTTTGGAATTTGATCATGGTTAATTTTGGAGAAGATAATAATTGCAGAGCAGTCACTGCTGTAGCTTGACAATGGAAAGTAAAACAAATACAGAAGAGACATTCATTTACTTTTGAGTCTCAGGTAGCAGTTATAAACAATGTCATGGGAAATACATAATTAAGAGTTGATTGCTTATATTAATTATCACCATACTCATTTCCTCTAATGGCAGCTTTTATCCTCCATGTGCTGCCATAAGGTCATGCATTTGATGTCACTTTTCTTTTGTACCAAGAAGTAGACTGTGTTGGAAATATCACATAGTCCTTTCCTCGGCCATATGGGTGGAAAGGGCCAAGTCATAAACACTGCTCCAGGTGGCCTCTGAAAGTCTCCATAAGAGTGTCACACTCACAAAAATATGACTGAGGAGGGAATTCATGGCATGACACAGGCAGGCTTCGGTCACAGAGCAGCAGTACAGACATCATTATGTTGTAATTTTACCATTACAATGGACAGCTGAACAGATCTAGTCGCAGCTGGGGTATGTGAGGTACCGGTGCTCAGTAATGAAAATCAGTATATAATCTTCAGCTTCTGCATTTTCTTCACCGGTAAGAGACTTGCATAGAAATCATATGTAACAGATGCTGTTAAATATGGTACTAGGTTACATCAATTAAATCTTATTATATCAATAGACTCTGTCCAATAAAATAGGTTAGACCATGAATTAGCAGTTGCCAGCCCTAGGGAAATAGCAAGGGAAGTTGGAAATAAAGTAGGCATATCGTAAAAAGGTTTGCAATTCTTTGTAAGGTGTTCAAATTTCTTCAGTAAGGCATTAGCTAAGCAATTGTCTTTAATTCTTTCTGCTTTTGAGAAAAGGAAACGTATGGATGTGATTTAAAGTCTTAATGACAACCAATTGAAGAGCTAAAAATAAATGTATATGCTCTACCCTGGCACTCATTATTCTTCAGTAACTCAGGTGGATTAAAGCATGCAAAACAGGGCAATAATTTCAGAGATGAAGAAGAGATCTGAAGCAGGGTGAGTGAAAGAAAAGAAGGTGTTTTCTTTTCAACACTCTGAGATAAATTTGTGATTTGAATAGTCCACATTTAGGCTCAACAACATGAATGCTTTTACTTTCCCTTTCAAGAAAAATTAGCATTTTTTCTGTAAGTTTGACTGTACAATTCATAAAACATTTTCACTGTGAAATACAAAACTATCATATTCTTTTATTCAAATTTATATTATCATGCTGACAATACTAGATATGCTGTCATCTTATCCTTTATCTGTTGTTTATGACTATTAATATTTTATCTGCAAGAATTTAAGCTAATGGACACAATGATGTTTATACATAAAGTTTTAATTTGTTCTTACACTTAGTTTTCACTATATTAAGATACAATAGAAAAAACGTGAACTCCTGGTAAGGAAATTCAAGAAATATTCAATTATTTTATTCCTTAAGTGTAAGAATAAAGCTTATACAATGTGCCATGATTTACTCAGCTATCATTTCACTCATATTTCATTGATTTGGAACAACTTATTTCTGTCATTTGAGTTTCTGCTGCTGTCTTAAATTACATCACACTAATTTTTGCTCTTATAACATGATTCTGACTTCAATTTTGATACACACCTAAGAGATCAGACTCCAGTACTCAGTGAACCACACCAGAAAAAAAATGGTTACAAAGAAACTATGCTTTAGTTAGTATAATTCTGATAATTCTGATAAGACATATGGGGGCTGGAACAATATCATAGCTATTATTATTTAAAGAAAATTAAGTCATGGAAAACATATTGGCATTACAGATAATGCTGACCCAAAGTTAAATTTTCATATGGTTTCCTTTTTTGTTTTGAAATATGAGGCTTGGATTCCCAAGTAGAGTTCATTTGATTAACTGCTATTTGTTTATCTGTCAATAGGGATGAGTTTTTATCTATCTGATAATGTTATTATAAAAATAAAATATGACCATTTACATAAATTCCTATTAAATATAACAGAAAGTACATATTAACAAAATGTGTTTTTATTTTTTTATAAACTAGCTTTATCTGTTATTCCTAAAGTATCTGGTAAAACTTTCATTGATCAAGTTTTGCAAATCAAAGTACATAGAGAAACTACAAAATCATTTAGATTCATAATGTCCAAAAATATGTTTGAATAGTTATATATTCATATTTAACCTAATATTTTTTATATAATAGTTTCAAAATTTAATAGAAAAAAATAAGAATATAGAACTCAGATCCAAGAAGACTGCAGCTACTCACAGGTTATTATCTATAAGGAAAAATGTAGTAGGAAGTCAATATTCTGTACCATATTAAGGTAGTCTCTATAGACTACATAATAAAGCCTAGGCATGGATTGCCACCATCTAGGTTTTCCTATAGCACCTGTATAACAACAAAGTGGCACTAATGACACACTTTTGAAACATTTCCATCATTAATTATCACTTGACTGAGTACTAAATCAAGCATCCCCAAACCTCTGCTTTTAGATAAATGCCTTGTTAGTAGTCAAAGAATTAAAAACATAAGTAAAGACATTTTTGAACTAGTGGAACAAGCATATTAATAATAGAGGACAGAAGCTCCTCTGGATGATGTTATCTATGAAATGTTACAAAACATTAGGCCACATTATAGTATAGCTGGCATAGCACTTAACATTCATGAAACAGACACTAGTTCAATCTCCTGTACCTCATAAGCTTCCCTGAGTCCATTAGGAATGATCCATGAGTACAGAGCTATGAATGAGCCCTGAGCACTGTCAGATGTGGCCCAAAGCAACAACAAAAATGGAAAAGCAAAAGAAAATGTTAAGCCTCCTACTTATGAAATACTTGTGAAATATTTCACTAGAACAATAAATGTAAAGAATTGATCCTTAAGGATTAATCCAATTGTATTTTTACGAATACAGCACACTTATGGATGCAAAGATGGTTGGGCATATTTGCAAACTTTCTAAGGGTTTAATTTACTACTTTCTTCTATTAACCCTATTTTAAAAGACTGGTCAATGGTGTGATAAGCTCAAATTAGAGCTTAAACTCATATATAGAGAGAAGATATATATGAATATAGGTCCCAACAGTAATAAGAAATTATCTATGTCTGAATAGATATGCATTGTCAGAAGTTGAAGAAAATAGAGCACACAAAATTAGAAGAATATTTGGTCTCTGGAAAGTTTACATTTCATTATTTTGTTTCAAGATAAATTGGGGTGTGTCCTAAGGGACTCTAAAAATAGATCTCAATCATGAGGAAAGTTATCTTCCAACAGAAAAGCAAAGAGAAAACTCTGTTTCAAAGCATTAAATTGTCTCTTCTATTTATTTATTCAAGTTACCTGGGATATTTACATATCATTTCATAAAGAATAATGTGAAAATTCTTGCTTAAATTTATTATTTTTTTTAAAACTAGTGTTGGCTGGAGCTCAGAGAAACTATTTTAATCCAGCCATAAATCACACAAAAAAATTTACTATTCACATTTCCATATTTTTGATGATTTAATTGTGTCCTGCGATTTCAGTATATGGCTTTATTTTTCACATTTCAGTTTTTTCATTCGTAAATAGATATGCATATTAATGTACATCTAATAATTACAAGTTGTAAAATAATTAATCAAGAATTATATCCCATATAAAAAGTACTTTGTGGGGCTAGCCATAGTATAAGTAGATAGGGCTTTTGCTTTCACATGGGACCATCCTAAATTGGTTCATGGCACTGCATCTGGTCCCCCTATGTTTCTAGAAGTGATCCCTAAGTGAAGAGCCAGGAGTAAGATCTGAGCACTTCCTGGTTGTGATGCCAAAGCAAAATTCTCTCCCTTCAAATCTCTTTAGATCTCTTTCAATAACAACTATCATGACTATCTTTATGAGTAAGAGAAGTAGAATGTCTGTCTCAATACAAGCAGGGGTAGGGAATGAGGGAAGGGAGGCATTGGTGGTGGAAGTGTTGCACTGGTAAAGGGGGGTGTTCTGTATATGATTGAAAACCAACTACAATCATGCTTGTAATCATGGTGGTTAAATAAAATTAATACAATTATTTCTCTTAACTAAGTTTTTTTCTTTACTTTAGAGTCAAATGTTGTACAATGTAGTTCAAAAATAAAGTTGATCTCATTCTCTTTTGAACTGAAATATTTCCTTGTTAGGACCATGGAAAATCGAACATCATGCAAGATTGTCAAAAAACAGATCTGGTGCAAGAAATTATTTTCATCCTTTGTCACTGATTACTTAGCATAGCTGTGAAAGGAGCTAATTAGGATGAATAACACAGGTAGAGGCAATGTAAAGTCTTTTTCACTCATGGGAACCAATCAATTTCCATTAGACAAAAAATGACTTGAACTCCTGGCATTAGGCTTAAGAGTCTATTTATTCACCTAGAAACCCAATGAGCTTGTGAAACTATGAACCTATTAAAACTAAAACTATTATCAATTCTAGACAATGTAATAACATTAGTTAACAGCTAGAATCTTTTGAGATATTTGAAAGCTAAAATAAAAAATGGAGGGGCTTGAGCAATAGTACAATGGGTACTATTTTTTTTACTGTTTGCCTTGTATGCAAACAGTCAGGATTTGATCTCCAGCATCCCATATTGTACAGTAATGAATTCTGAGCACAGAGTGAGGAGTAACGCTGAGTGCTGTCAGATATGTCCCCAAAACAAACATAAAACAACAACAAAGTATTGAAATTTTAAATAAAAATTTTACTTTGCTTAAGCATTTTTATAGATACCTTCAAAATAATAAATATAAAATTTAATTTGGAAATATGCTTTTTTTTTGGTTTTTAGTCCACAACCGGTTGACACTCAGAGGTTACTCCTGGCTATGGAGATCAGAAATTGCTCCTGACTTGGGGAGCCATATGTGACGCCAGGGGATTGAACCATGATATGTCCTTCATTAACACGTGCAAGGCAAATGCCCTACCGCTTGCACCACCACTTCAGCTACAGGAAATATGCTTTTTTATATGTTCATTAATAATTGATTTCAAGGGCTTGTGAGTTTATCCCTTCTCCAAGGAAGTAAGCTGCACTTCTGATGAAGGCCTCAACCCAGTAGTCTGCCAGTGAATTTTGAAGACCTGGATCTGACAGTATTTGTATTTTCATGATGTATGATTTTGCCATAATTTACTTTTATCAATCATATGATATGCATAACTGAATAAAGATGCTCATGAACACAATGAAGGAAAACATTTAAAACATATTTAAGATGATTCATTACATTTATTTGTATGTGATTTAAAATGCATTATTTGTTTTTATTAAAGGCTATGTTCAAGAACTGACTTTAAAAATTTCTGAATATATAAATTCTTCCTGTTGCTACAAATAGCTCTTCATTGCTTCTATTTGATTTTTGTCATCTAGATATAGAAAATGTAAATAAGATAGGATAGAAATCAAAACATGAGATATTTGAGTTATATATCAACTTGTTATACTATATGAAAGATAAATATTTGCACTACAACTAACAGGTCTACATATTAAAGACTATATCACCTGATAAAAGTTACTAAAATATTTAAGCTTCACATTTGTACCTGTTTTTTGTCTATGTACTTGGTGATCTCAAATAAAATTATATATACATATATATATTTAACATATTCCCCTCTGAAATAATCTGACCTTAAATTCTATTATATTAAAATTATTCTCTTATAGCATCTGAATTATTGTTCAACTATTTCCTACAGACCTAAGACATATATTATAAAATATTTAGATAAATGTGGAAATGTGGGCACTGTATTTAAGTTTTAAGCACTGTTCAAGTTATTTTATTTCCAATTTTAGATTTTTTTTAATTATTTAAACACTGCGTTATAAGGTTATCAGGTTCTTGACATAGAAACACAAGGGTTATCCTTTTAAGAAAAAAACTTACATGAACAAAAATTACTCAATTAAAATTGAAATTTATAAAAAGTCTGTAACAGTTACCATGGTGAATGAAAACTTAGTGATGCTCAGGGATTACTCCTGGCTATGCACTCAGAAATCGCCCTTGGCTTTGGGGGACCATATGGGAAGCCGGAAATCGAACCTATGTCCGTCCTGGGTCAGCTGCATGCAAGGCAAATGCCCAAATGCTGTGCTATCACTCTGGCCTCTGGCCCCCACCTTTAGAACTTTTAATCTTTCTTTGGGGCTTAATAGTCATCTATCTTATATTCACTTGCATTTATACCATTCCCAATTACAACATCGTTTATAATCCCTGACACAGAATATTCAGTGCAATTTTTGAGGAAAGTCATGCCCAGCAATCATCAGGGCTTACTCCTGGCTCTGCTCTCAGGAATCTCTTCTGGCAGTGTTCAGAGAATCATATAGGATGCCAGGGAATGAACCTGGGTCAGCCTCATATAAAGCAAGCACTTTACCCTTTGTACTGTTGTTCCAGCCCACGTGTAAACTTGTCCCCTGAATTCCAAGTTCATACATCTGACAGCTACCTGGCTTTTGATGTATCAATTTTTTACTGTGTCAAAACAAAATTGTCATATTTATAATCACTCTTATTCTGTCTTAATAAACCAATTTTCCTACGTTTAGTATAAATGACTAAACTGACTTCTCTGGTGTATGCAACATAGAAATATCTCCCAGGAAGTCCTAAATTTTCTACACTAAAATCCTGTCTTAAGTTCACCATTTTTCCATTTATTCACCACTTCGACTCAAGTAATCTCTTACTTTGTATAAAGAAAAGCATTCTGTATCTTCTCTCATTTTCCCCTCTAATATATGTATTCACCTATTAGTATATTTTAAAACATAAGTTATATGGTGCTCTGGAATGATATGATAAATTTTCTTTGAATGAAATCTGAAGCCACTGTGTCCTGTGTCATCTTACCATATACTGAGCTGAGACCAAACCAAACTTCTGACACAGCTAGGAACAAAAAGAACTCTCAAAACTGGATCTTTGGGCCTTAGAGGTAATAAAGTGGGTAGCTTTGCATGTAGCTTACCTGGACTTTACCTCAACAACTACATCTGGACCTCTGAGCCCCACCAGGAATGATTCCTGAACTTAGAATGTGGGGTGAGCCCTTAATAAATAGAAGTGTTTGTAACTCAAAAGACAAAAATAGTACAAATGTGAATGGCACACACCTGTACTTGGAGTATTTAGAGATTCTAAAAATATCCATCATATGTTGTTGATTATTTCAAGTACATGAAGCAAAAAAAAAAAAAAA
>PVKC010021935.1:0-17925 GCA_004027635.1 Crocidura indochinensis
TTTTTTTCAATTATGAGCAGTTTCCAATTATTGACCAGGCTTTAGAGACATTATCTTGTTCTTCACCTATGATATGCTTGTAAACTCTCATTCTTCATTGACCCTTTGGGTTGATATCACAGTTCAAAAGATGCTCTCACATATCTTAGGTTTAAACTAAGCTAAGTCCAGTTATGAATAAGTAGAGAAAAACCAACCAGCCAAGAGTAATTCCTGAGTATAGTCAGGAGTAACTGAGCAACACTGATGTGGCCTCAAAACAAACAACCTCTTCCTCCCAAAAAGGAATTCAGCCCATTAAAAAAAGTTAAATGATAAACTTCTAGAATAATACTAATAACTCTCACCTTGAATTTCTAAAATTGTGTCAGTAGATTATATAAAAATAATTGTTGTAGCACAGTGGTAGTGCATTTGCCTTGCCCCTGGCACACCCAGGATGGACACAGGTTCAATCCCTTGAATTTCAGATGGCCTCCTGAGCCAGGAGTGACTTCTGAGCACAGAGCCAGGAATAACCCCTTACTACCACTGGGTGTGGCCAAAAAAGTTGCAAAAGAAAGTAGTTGTAGGGAGCAGTTACTAAGGAAGAAAATAAGAAAGAAGGAAATGCAAAGATATAAAAATAAAGCCAGGATAGTAGGTATGAAAATATAAAGTATCTTATGGATGAAGCAAACAGTAAATATTTCAACTCCTATTCAAATTAATATATACTCTCAAACTAAGTATCTGCTAATTGAATTTCAATTACCTAATTCATAAAGCTTTCCTTCCAAGAAAAAAATGTCCACACATAATAAAAATCAATATAAAACACCATCTGATGAGAAAATTTAAATGTCTGAAGCATATTTAGATATAAACCTATTTTGAAATTTTCAGAATTAGTTCTTAAATCTATAGAAATAAATATGTGAAAACAGAAGGGTAATCTAGCAGAGTGAAAACATGCTGTTAAAATATTTAAATAAATTAGAAAAAAATAAATGTCTTTAATGAATCATCACTAAACTACTAATGACTGAAGATAGAATCAGTAAATATAATATATGCAAATGAAACTTTAAGATACAATACAAAACTAGGATATATAGATACACAATGAAAATCCAATAACATTTGGTATATTCCAAAGCATATATCATACATGTAATTCACAAAAAAATTAAGAACATGGACTTGGGGCACTAGTATAGAACATAGAGCGCTTGCCTTTCAGGTTGCTGAAAGAGGTTCTATCACTAGTATCCCATTTGGTTCTCTGAGCTCAGAGTATTATCTGTACACAGCTGAATGCGGTGGACATTCAAATAAAATGAAGAATTTCCTCTTAACTGAAGATGGGGAAGCCTCTATGCTTCAGATGCCCAGAATTAAGATCTCCAACTGAATAATAGTTAGCCTTCCCACTTCAGCCAGGCTTAGGCAGACTTGTGAGTCCGGAGTGGGGTAAGGGAAGGAACCACTAGCCAGTCTCTCATCCCACTGGATGTGAGTACGGCTGTCCAGGCAACCCTTCACAGCGGGGCCCCAATCCTCAGAGCCAGCATTGAATCTTCTCTCAACTGGTATCCTTCCTCATCAGTCGTCATTTCCCAATTTGCTAGCGACCGCAAGACCACTGCAGTTAGTTTACCATGATACAATAACACTCAGAATTTTCACATTGCTTCTAGTAAAGGAAGTGGGATGTTCAATGCCCCCGGATAATACGCCATGGTATATACTTCCTATACAGTACTCAATACCATACCAAGTAGATTTCTAGAAATCTCTATACACAATCCACTCCAGGAAGCCTTTCACCAGTAAAGCAAAGCTTACCCTCACAACACAGGATTGGTTCAAAAAATAGACAACCTTTGCTGGCTTTAATTTATTTTCCCTTCTAACTTCCTCTATATATTTTTTAATTTACTATTATTTTCTTTCTTCTCTTTTTAAGTCCAATTTCACCTATGTCAGCTTTTTAATGCTAGCCATGGATCAATCTTTAGAGTCTGTTGATATATAAGCATGAATGTACATGTCCGTCATACCAAGGACTGTTTAATGTTCGTCTGTAATAGATACAATTTCATTGTTATTATAGTCTCACCATATAGTGTGCTTATCATATCACTTAATTTTTTTAGACTTGAGAAGTGATTGTTTTTATAAATCCTCTACACAACTTAATCTATGAAGTCTTTCTCCATTCAAGTTCACCATCCTAACCATGATTGGCCTAAGGAAAGAATAAAGAAAAACCTTGACAGTTTTACTATTTTATTTCTTCTTTTCTTTTTCATTCCAGTTAAGTATTCTGTCCCATATTACCTAGGCCAACTTTTCTAATGTAGTCTACAGATCAATACTCTGTGCTGCCAAAGTATGCGTATAAGTGCAGGTGTTAGCCATATCACTATCAGTTTAATGTTTGTCTATAATAGATATAATGTCTCTGTTGTATAGCGTTTCTACCCCCATCATAGATAACCCCTCCTTCCCCCATTTGCTCACCATCTTACAAATCCTTTTTTAGCCTTCTACGTTATTTCTCCACATTTAACAATTTTCACCTTCAGTTACCTCACGAAACAGAACATTCTCCCAAAGTTAAAAGAGTTTCAACATGAAACGAAACCGGCACTCTCTCAACCGACCTCTCATCGAAGCTTCACATCCCATCACCATGAACTTTTGCTTACTACCAGATTCGGGGGCTATGAAGTACCCCACTGAAGGATACTTCCTGAGATGTGACTGCTGGGAGTCATTTTCCCTAAACTCCACAAAACTAAATCACAGTCTGAAGCTGCGCTCTGGATCTTACTCCTATTTCAAAAGACTTAATGAGGATATACAAATCTCCTTTGAATATCTCTTTAGATACATTCCTTTAACAGGCATTAGCCGTTATTGAATATTTTCTTATGTAGTGGCAATTTTCCCTATTTTCAGGATCTGTTTAGTATGGAATTCAACTAGACATGTCTTTGTTTAGAAGTCATGTAAGAAAAAGGTTAAGAGGGTTATTGGTCTCGATTCCTCGGCCCCCTAAACGCATGGTGGTAAGGCGTTTGCCTTTCATGCAAAAGGTCATCGGTTTGAATCCTGGTGCCCCATATGGTCCCCCGTGCCTGCCAGGAGCAATTTCTGAGCATGGAGCCAGGAGTAACCCCTGAGCACTGCCGGGTGTGCCCCCCCCCAAAAAAAAAACAAAAAAAAACATTGTGGCATTGTTCTTTTTTGCATAGGCACATTAAAATGTGAAAAGTTTACATATACAAACAAGTTATTATCTAATATAGATAGGAACACAACATTTTTTACTGTAGTGAGATCTCTTACATCCTGAACACTTGGCATAGTGACTTGGCTTAGACCTCTGTTTATCGGACATTGACCATTCATCCCTGAACCATGGATACTATCTACAGAAGTAAACAATGTCTCCTTGTTTATAATAAAAGTTATACCAAGGAAGACCTCACAACACCATGGTACTGACTTACTCCAAAGACGGTCCTTATGACACCCTGACAACCTAGGAACAGCAGTAGTCTGCTTTCAGGGTAGAATTCTCTGTAATGCTACCTAATGGTGAGATGAAACCAGAAGATGCTACACACCACCCAGATTTCGACATAAAACCTGTAAAGAAACCAGAATCTATAACAACAGAATCCTGACAGCAACAACTATAAAGGTGAAGAGCTGTTACTGGGACCACAGAGAATGACTGAGGGGTTCAACAACACAGTATGCCTAGAGTTTGTCTTATGCAAATATATTTCAGGGGTAATTTCAGACCCTGTTTTTGGGCCAAATGTTTTTCCTTCCAATTTCTTTAATATTTTGCTGTGCCTATACAAGCAACAATAAGTGCCATAAACATAGGTCATTTTTAGTATAGCTCATATCTTTAAACTTTCTGCTATTGTATAATGACTTTATTGGTGACACAACAATTTTCATGAATATAACTGCTTATAAACTCCCTTTACTTTTCCCAATTCTTTTTTTTTTTGATCTTCTAATTCTTTCTATTTTTTTAAATAACGTTGCTTTCAGTCATCCTGAAACAAATGTATTATGATCAGCTTTGTCAACTATGTGGTACATTTTTTAAATAAATAAATTTATTATAAAAATAGAATAAATATAAAAAACACTCTATAAGGAGATAGCATTTCTGAGATTTGAATGCAAAAAGTGTACAGAATTAGTTTAACAGTAATATACTAGGAGTCCTGATTATTGTTTTATGCCTTAAACCTTAAGATACTATTGTGGAAAGAATAGGTTGTGAATTCAAACCAGGGTAAGAACACAAGCACAGAAAGTATCAGAACAGTTTCAATGATTTAGTACGGCTGCAAAAGGTCTTAGAAGATAAATTATTGACTTAAAAGTGCTTGTCCAGCAAGGAGGAGGCTATTTGTTCACACTTTGGTTCTGTCCTCAGATGCTAAGGAAATCCTGACATCCCAGCTTTTAGGAATCCTAGTAAACAGTGCCCAGGATAAATATGAAATCTTAAGATTACTCTCCTGTGGGTCCTTGTGAAAAAAACTAAGGTTTTAAAATAAAATAAATTACAAGGCAGGAGAGATGGCACAGTGGTAGGGCATTTGATTTGCAAGCGGCCAACCCTGAAGACCCAGATTTGATACCCGGCATTCCAAATGGTCCTTTGAACCTGCCAAGAATGATTTCTCAGCACAAAGCCAGGAGTAACCCCAGAACGCTGCCGGGTTTGGCCCAAAATAAAAAAATAATGATAATAAAATAAAATGCATATTACTATGCAAAGAAAACAGGAAAATCAAAATTCATTGGTTATTGCTTTTATTAAGTAATAATAATTATATTTTACAAAACAAAAATCTACTATGTAGAAATTCTGATTAAATGTTATAACCATTTGACATTTGCATATTTATTGAGAAAAAGTCATATCAAATGGTAAATAAAAATAAATTGTCAGAGTTAAATAATTGTAAAGGCGATATTATCAAGATAATTGCAACATATATAACAAATATGAATACATTTATAAATTAATATGGTGTATACAGGATAAGTTAGTGTGTTGAGTCTATTAAAAACTGAGATTTAAATAAAATTAATTTAACTAAATTTAGCATTATCTAGTTAACAACATTAATGTTCTAAAATGATATATTTTTACTTAAGTTTGCAACTATTTTTATGAATATGTATATTCATAGTATACTCTGAAACTAAAAAGAGAAATGTGATAATGAATAAAAGATACTTAATAAATGTTATATAAATCAGAAACCAAGATGCATTGATAAAATAATTTTTTTTGTTCTTAGGGCCACACACATTTGATGCTCAGGGGTTACTCCTGACTAAGTGCTCAGAAATCGCCCCTGGCTTGGGGGGACCATATGGGATGCTGGGGGATCGAACCTTGGTCCTTCCTTGGCTAGCACTTGCAAGGCAGACACATTACCTCTAGCACCACCTCGCCAGCCCTGATAAAATAATTTTTAAATACCTTTAATTGTGTTTATTTAAGGAATCACAATTTTTATAATGCATTTTACATGTAATAGTTATAAAATTCTATCATTTTATGCAATTAGTAAGGGGTTCCAGATGCCAAAAGCTATGGAAAAGGATGAAAAAAGAGATAGAGAAGTAATTGGGATGCTGGGGTCTGGACATCAATCATATTTGGGAGATAGAAAAGTAGAAGGATTATATATTCAAATCCCAAGACTACAATACAAAAACATGTGGATACCATAAGCTAAAATACAAAACTTTAATGTGTCTGCTAAGGTGGCAGCAGTGATTAAGAGAAATTGCTTGTAAGATAGGAGATGTTAGTTTATGAGAATCCCACAAGTGGTGGGATTGATGTTATGTTATTATGTGCTTAAAACTCAATCATTTTGTAAATCATAATTCTTTAATTAAATAAAAGTTTTTAAAAATAAATTAAAAATGAGGTAATTTAGTAGTGATAAATTATTGTTCTCTGAAGTATATATGCATTTTTGCTTTTTTAAATATCTTTCTTTACCTCATGATTACAACCATGTTTGTAGTTGGGTTTCAGTCATAAAATGTACACACCCCATCACTAGTGCAACCATCTCCTTTCTCTTCTTTCCACATCCTGCCTATCTTCAAGACAGGCATTCTATTTCTCTCACTCACTAACATTGTCAGAATAATATGACAACATTGGTAACATTGTCATGATAGTTTTTGGTGTAGTTATTTTTCTAACTGCACTGACCACTCTTTGTAGTAAGTTTCATATTGGGGACAGTCCTTCCTTCCAGATCTCATCTCTATTGTCCCTAGGTATTAGTACCATGCCATCTTTTATTTTTCTTAAATCCCACAAATAAGTGAGATTATCTTCTATCTGTCTCTCTCTTTCTATATATATATATATTTATATATATGACTTATTTCACTCAGCATTATGGTTTCCATATTCATCCACTTATAGGAAAATTTCATCACTTCATTTTTCCTGACAGCTGCATAGTATTCTATTGTTCATATGTCAAAGAGCTTCTTTAGCCACTCATCTTTTTTTGGGCTTCTGAGTTGTTTCCAGATTTTGGCAATTGTAAATTGATGTATATGCATCTTTGGAGAAACAACTACAGCTCTTCTGTACAAAATCTGGGAAAGGGGAGTTTTAAATGTGAAACATTATCTTTTCATGGGGACACACTTTCTAGTGCTTAGGATTTACTCCTGGTTTTGTCCTTAGAGATCATAACTGTTGGGGTCGGGAGACAATCTAGGGTGCTAGAGGTTGAACTCAGGTTGCCAGTGTCAAGGAAAGTGCCCTACATGCTGTACTCTTTGTAACACTGGAAACTATCTTTTGTCCCAAAAGTACAGGATGTTTCTTGCTATAGCTTATATGTGGACCTGAGAATCATCAAACTCATTTTTGATAATAAAGAAACCTTGAGAAAAAGGCCCACACTATCTCTCACCAGTGATTGATTCTCCTTTTTGTTGACTGTAGGAAATGACAACAATGACTTTAGTTCTATCCAAGGACTTGTTTTCAATGGTGCAAAGCTAGATGATGTATCAGTAAAGAGTTGTCATGGAAACATTTTTCCCACACTACAAACTTCAAAAACTACTGAGCACTGTTATTTCCATTAAAAATTGTTTCTATGGGAGCATCCACTAGATGGTCTAAAATACTATCTATGAGAGTATTCCTGAACCCGAGTCAGTGTGAACAAGAGTTTGGAATAAGGCTAAGGAACTTGTAAATTCTAATTTGGTTTTGTATAAATTTTTTGAACACTTTGGAAGTACTTAGAGGCTACCCCGAGCTTGGCAGTCTCTCTAAATGGTGAAACACTCACTCCACCCTTTTAACTATCTTCTTTAACCTAAACACCAAACCTTTATATCCTTAATTAGACAGAAAATAATTATGTCACCCACAGTCATCATATAGGAGGAATATGTGTGTGCATTTATGTGTTCTTATATGCATGTATGTATAAATGTCCATCTAATAATGGATGAAATAAAGGAGTGTTTTAAGTTACAGTTGCTCAAAGGCAAGGTTTTTATTTTATTTGTTTAATAAATTTTGATTTTCTGTTTTTTGGGTCATACCCAGTGACTCTAAGGGGTTACTCCTGGCTATGGACTCAGAAATCACCCCTGGCTTTGGGGGACCATATGGGATGCCAGGGATCAAACTGAGGTTCATCCCAGGTCAGCCCGTGCAAGGCAAACTCTCAACTACTGTGCTATTTCTCCAGCCCCAAGGCTTTTATTTTCATTCTCAAACATTTTTCAAAATTAAATATAAAGCTAACAAAATAACTTAATACTTTGGTGGATCATAGGTAGAAAATATAAATATAGTAAGAATCATAGTATAAGAAAGACCAGACTATATTGACTATGCCAGTTACAAAATTTAAGTTACATATTAAAATATAAATTTATTTATATAAGGAAATAGGTTATAAATCTCATGAGTTATAGAAATTATTCACAGAAAATTTTATATGCAACATATTAATTGATGAACACATTTAAGAAAAATGGTAAATTCATATTAATATGTGTGTATGATATTTTTATTAGTATTTCTAAATTAACTTAATATTTTAAAATGTCTTCAGGTTTCCTGAATATCACATTATTGGTCTAAGAGCTCCCCAAAATGGGCTACACCATATCCTGGAGGTCATCCAGGAGATATTAAATGAATGCTAATTGAGAATTCCAGCCATGAAATATCATAAGCCCAATTAAGTTTTACTAATTTCCACCTCTGTTCTGTTGCATCTTACAAAAACAACATAATATGGGTGTGTAGGGGGTAGAAGAGTGTGAGGGTAGAAGGAAGTTGACATAGTGATGTAATTAGTAATGGAATATTGTATGCCTAAAACTCAACTGTCAATAACTTTGTAATACAATTATTTACATAAATATTTTCAAAATGAAATAAAGAAACCCTTATTTAGCCTGAAAGTAAAAGAAAATAACAAATTGCTTGAAGATCTTACCACCAAATTTCTTCTCTGAATGTAGGTCATGCTAAGAATTCTTTGGCAACTCCTTAGAGCAGTTTATGTTAAGCTTATTAATGTAGCAGTGAAGCTTCTCACATTTACTTGAGCATTTGGTTGATTTCTCTCCAGCTGATACTATTTCTTGCATGGTTCTGATATTACACTATTTATTATATACTATTTCAACTAACCTTTTTTCAAAAAAATGGGTGATTTTCCTGAGTAAAGAGGCATTGCACATTTAATATTTCAGTTATTCACTCAAATCACACTTACATAAATGTAAACTAAGGCTCTACGAAACAGCTCTGACACTTTAATTGTATCACATACCATACTGTATATATTTTATTAGTTATGCTGCCATAATGAATATACCAAAGTATATATTTGGAGAGACTTTTATGAAGCTTTTAGTTAGTATAATAATTTTTTGGCATTAAAACAAGTTTGTTAAGTCATAGAGAAAGGAAAGTAAAGAGGTGGAGAAAGACACATGCTCAACAGACAGCTTGGGATTCTCTTCAATGAAAAAATACACCCAAAAGCCTTTCTTGGGAGCAGGAATGTATAGTTCACGTCCCCAGGATGGTGTCCTAAAGTATGAAAGTGCACACCTCAAGGTTGAAGATGTTGGTTGCAAGTACACTTCTCATTACCTGCCAGATTTGTTTATATATAGTTTTCAAAACTGCTCCCCTCATTTCAGTACTGTGATGGTAGACAAGGAGGAATGTTAGGAGCATTGATGATTTATTGATAATCTTTGTATAGCCTTAGTCCCAGTGCTGGAAGCTTCAGTCTACTTCTAGGCATCTATTTGTGCTTAGGGAATTTGCTTCTCAGTGGTTTTCTAGTCTCCTGAGATGGGTCTTTTGTGTCAAAGATCTCCAAGCCTCTGACCCCTATTTTCCCACATGCCATATTCTCCCCTTAGAAGGAGCACACTGGGTGATGGCCCATCTTTTGTAACTTCTTGTTGCTGAAAAAGGGCACAGACCTTGCCTATAAATGCGTACAAAATCTCATACTGAATATAATATTAATTCAATACCCATTTTAATGTTTAAGCATATGTCCAATAGTAAACATTAAAATTGTTAGAAGTAATTAATTGCCAGGTCTAGAGATTATTCTATGTCCTTAAATACATGGCAGGCATACCATATTTGAGGCATATAGTATAGAAGCCACCTGCCTGTTTTCTAATCAAAATCTACAAAATAAACTGAGAACACAAAATAACTTATTAAATATAATCATATATCTGAAATAAGTCCAACATAAAGTCCTCTGGGAAAGCCAGCTAATTTCATTATCTCCAAAGAAAAAAATTAAATCATCTGATAAAATATCAGTGTGTTGATGTAATCATCAGTGAAACAAAATTGTTAATTAAATATCCTTAGTAAGCACATTCTTTGGCAGTATGAGTCTATAAGATGTTCAAAATTAGCATATATCTTGTCAAATTAGGCTTTATAAACTTTGCAGAACTGACTAGAAAGGCTTATTAAAATGAATCCAAGTCACCATATTGCTGTTCCACAGGCTGAAGCACAGACACTCTAGGCAGGAAGTTTTTGCAAGTTCAATGCCAAAAGATAACTTGCTCACTTGTAGAAGACTGAACTTATGTTGAATCACTGTCAGCAGAGAAGATTGATGAAACATTTTTAAGATTCACTCTGGAATGTTTTCAACTGGACTGCAAAGATATGAACTGCTGGGACATGGTGTCTTTGGGCAGATCACTGAAGCAAACAATTGCCATTTGGAACCAAGTGTCTCAAAGCTGATGAGAGAAGAAAAAGATCTACAGGAATATTATGGAGACTGACAGGACTCTGAAGAGGACTGTGGCTGGGCGAAGATAAATAGTGAGGGGCCCCTAGAGAAATGCTCAGACACAAGATTATATGGTCAAATCACACTGTTAAACATGAAATTACTACTTAGTTGAAATATGTGGCATGCTATTATTAATAATGCAATTTCTTACCAGTTATCCTTTACAAGACTGTATGTGTCATTTTGTAAACGGGAAAATTGAAACTAGAAAGTTCAAGTTGGGTGGCCATTAAAAGATTATAAACCAGTTAGGATATATCTAGATTCTAATGTTTTTAAATTTTACAGTCTAAAATATTTAAATCTAAATATTTTTAAATTTTATACAGAATCTATAATTTCAAATTAGCTCATTTTATTTCAAAAAACAACTGGACTTTTATATGTAATGAAATAGCTAACTAAAAATATCAATGTTATACATACAGAAAATTATCAGCAAAATAAAGAATATTGACTACTTCAGAGCTAAATTTTACTTGAATCCTTCTCAGTTTTTTTTACATTATGGACAAAAGATAATAGATCTATAATCAAAATTTTTTCTACAACAATAAGGAATTATTATTGAAAACTCATTAAGAATAGTTATATAGTAGTGTAGTAACATACTGATTTGGCGCATTAATTAAACCATTACATGTGATACAAAAAATTTTATCTTTGGCCTGAGATATAATTTATAGCTGTTCTTTTTTTTTTTTTAAGGACTTTGCCCAGGAAGCTCTTTATAGCATCATAAACTTTTACCTAGATAGAGAAGTAGTCCCCACTGAGTTTAATATTACTCATTTGTATTGCTTTTTAGAATCAAAGCCTTTTTCAACTATTTTCTGAACTATAGTATTTAACCACTGGAAAGAAAAATGACAAAAGGAAATGTCCAGATAAGATTTAGCTTAAAGAAATAAGCTTAATTGGCTTATTAACATATCTTACTGAGAATCAAAGAGCAATTCTTCTCAGCATGAATAGAGCTACAGCTCATTTAGCAGAATTTTACCCTCTCTCTTTGTTCCACTTGATAATAGGAATTGACTTGCTTTTTCACTCACTAGGTTGCCTCTTGCCGTCCTGAAAAATGTGAATGATTATTTTAATGTAAATGTTAGGTTCAAAATGTAGATTTATGAAACAAATCATTTTTAATGTTTCAGAAAAAAATATCTGCTGACATACATATATTGACTATCTTGATATTAATATTAGTTCACTTTAGTGAATTGACACTATTCTTAGTTTTTCTTGAATACATTTTTCATTTCAAAACCCAAATGAAAATTTCAAATTTTAACCATTTCTACAAAGCTAACTTTAATGCTTTGGGACAGAAAGTAGATATATTTACCCTACGATTTGTGTACATGAGATCTTTAAGCTTCATGTTAATAATGTTTAATAATGAATTCAACCTCTTTATTTTCATGTTAATATCACAGAACATATTTGAATTATTCCTTATAAATTTTTTAATTATTTGATTAAATAACTATCCAGCATTTTATTGCATTCTTTTTTTGTTTTGTTTTGTTTTGTTTTGTTTTTGTTTTTGTCACACCCAGTGACCTCAGGGGTTACTCCTGGCTATTCGCTCAGAAGTTGCTCCTGGCAGGCACAGGGGACCATATGGGGAACCGGGAGATCGAACCGTGGTCCGTCCTAGGTTAACGCAGGCACCTTACCTCCAGCGCCACCCCCGGCCCCCTCATTCTTTTCATTAATTATGAAAATAAATATTTGACATTAAAATTTCCTCTACTTAATTAAAAGATTATGGATCAGAATTATATATATATAATTGAATTTTATATTTTAAACAATCTACTTAACACTAAATTTGTTATACACAAATGGACATATACATTTATATAGCAAGCATATTTTGAGTAAAAATTATTATTATATTTATCAGTTCTCAAACTTAGTAATACAATAGAGACATCTTTTATCATGTTGTGTTCCTGATATTTTTTAAATTATCATTTAATATAGTATATAAGAGTTATAAGTTTATTAAAATGTACTTTAATAACCAGAAAAATGGTATAGAGGGCAGTATCTTTTCCTTTCAGACTACTGTCTCTGGTTCTATACTAAGCATCTCATATGGTCTCCAGAACTCCACCAGAAGTGATTCCTGAATGCAAAGCATTTGGTTCAAACACCAAATAAATTAAAATATAATAATAGTAACATAAATTATATTCTAGATAGTATTTCAAATACTTAACACAACACGTTATTCAAATATTAGGAGATCAGAGTTAATATCTAGGACAAACAACTACAATTACAATTTTTTAGAGAAAAACTAGAAAAAGAAAATTTTTAATGATTTTGGTATATTAAAACACCTAATCTGAGGGCCCAGATAGTACAGAGGTCAAACATTGCATGAGGTCAATCATGGTGCCTGAGCACTGTCAGCACTGACTAAGCAGAAGCAGACACTTAAAAATTAATATCAGTAAGCTCTAATCACTGACAGGAGTGTGCCCCAAATTATTCTAAAGGTAACTTTTCAAGGTCAGAGAGATAGTGCAGTGGATATGAAGCTTGCTTAACTTGTAGCAAACCTAGCTTTAATTGTCTATATCCTGTGGTCCCCAAGCCTGTCAGGAATGATCCTTGAGTGCAGTCAGGAGTAAGTCCGAATACTTCTGGGTGTACCTCCCCCAGAAAAAAATAAAACAAAGAATAATGGTGACATTGTGCTGAAACTTATTTAATCTCATTTATTGATTTCCATTGCCAGTGGAGCTAACTATAAAAGAACTTCAAGACAAAAAACAATGGAATGTGAAACTATCTCTCTATACATTCTATATTTTCTGGTATTATAACCAAGTATTTTGTACATTTTGAATTGCCTTTTTACTGTGTTCTGTAAAGTAGTGATCTAGTTTTATTCTATTACTTGTATCTATTCAATTTTCCCAAATCGACATGTTGTTGAGTTGTCTTTCTCCATGGTATGGTTTAACTTTATTTTTAAATAAATTACCTATTATTTACATGCAAAATAATTTCTGGACTCTTCATTAATTTCTGGACTCTTCAATTCAATTCAATTTATCTTAGCACTTAAAATTATAGTTTTGCATAACTATATATTTATAGCATTGTAGAGTAAAATGTAGTCAATTGTAATATACCTACTTCTTTTTTTTGTCTGTTTTGTTTTACATATTTATGGCATTTATGGTTCCATATGAATTTTAGCATTGTTTGCTCTATATCCATAACAATATGTTTACATTTTGAAATTCTCATTGTTTCTGTAAATTTAGAAAATAAGTCCATATCATTATTTTTATTTTGGCAGGGTCCCTCCCAGTTATATTACTCTATTGCTCTATTATATTTATTATTTTTTGAGGGGGAGTCACATCCGGCAGCACTCAGGGGTTACTCCTGGCTCTATGCTCAGAAATCGCTCCTGGCAGGCTCCGGGGATCATATGGGATGCCGGGATTTGAACCACCGTCCTTCTGCGTCTAAGGCAAACAACTTACCGCTGTGATATCTCTCCGGCCCAGAATATATTTCTTTTTATTAGCGATCCTCTTACTCCCTTTGTTCTAATTCCTCTTTATATAGTTCTTCAACTCTTATGCTAAGTTTTGCAGGTAACCAAATATTTCAAACTAATTTCAAATGTGCTCATTGTCCTTATTTATTTACCTTCTAGTTTATTGTCTACATGTTGAAACCCACCAGATTTTCCTAGATTGATTTGCAGCCTTCTTTTTCAATAGTCATTTATTAATTCTAATAGTACATTTGAAAGTTATTTTATTTTGTAAAAATATATGATTTGAAGTTATTGAGGGTTCATATTTCGGGTCAAAGCGATAACACTGCTGTAGAGAATTTCCCTAGGAGGCAGCTGACCAAGGGGAACCCGAGTTTTATCCCCTATGTCCGATATGGTTCCTCGAGCCAGGAACAATTTCTGAGTTTATAGATAGGAGTAAACACTGAGTGTTACTGGGAGTAACCCAAAGCCAAAAAAAGAAAAGGAAAAATGAAAGAGGCAAGAATAAAATAAGGGAGAAAGAAAAAAGAAAAAGAAGAAAGGAAAAAGAAAGAAAGAAAGAAAGAAAGAAAGAAAGAAAGAAAGAAAGAAAGAAAGAAAGAAAGAAAGAAAGAAAGAAAGAAAGAAAGAAAGAAAGAAAGAAAGAAAGAAAGAAAGAAAGAAGAAAGAAAGAAAGAAAAAAAGAAAGAAAGAGAAAGAAAGAAAGAAAGAAAGAAAGAAAGAAAGAAAGAAAGAAAGAAAGAAAGAAAGAAAGAAAGAAAGAAAGAAAGAAAGAAAGAAAGTAAGAAAGAAAGAAAAAAAAGAAGAAAAACATTTCTGTGTCTTTTTTTAAAGCAATAGAGTAAAAATACCACTTTTCTCAAGTTCGTAGATATAGGTTGAAATGTCCATGGGTTTTGAGTGAATAATTTTGTTAAATAAAATATAGATCTACTCTTAAATATTTAGTTTGCATAAATTTCTTATGAATTACTGTAATATTTTTATAAAATAATTACAATAAGAAATGGGTATAGGCCATAGCAACAGTTCAGCTGACAGAGCATTTGGGTTCCTGACTTGATCCTCAGCATCCTTTGTTGTTCCCCAAACCTGCTGGAGTAATTTTTGAGTGCAGAGCCAGGAGTAACCCCTGAGTAAGGTGGGGTTTGGTACAAATAAAGGGAAAAATAAATAAATAAAAATAAATAAAAAATAACTTAAAATAGATACAAATATATAGTGTATTAAGTTGAATAGAAGTTTTTTTCAGTTTTCCTTCTTAACATACTTGAGTGAAATTTAGTCAGTAGCATTGTACTCATTAGTGACGTTATTAAGGATTCATATTCAGTGAGGATCTCATCATACAACACTTGGGTTAAAAGTTGTTTTTATATATTTACAATCTAAGATCAGAAAATTAGAACAAAACTGGTCATGAATATTTTTCTATCTAGATCTTGAAGTGGTAAGCATTGTTACTTACATTCCATTAAATCCATTTCAATCATAGTATATAAACCCCAGTGAAACGAATGTAGGTTACATAGGAGGAACAGAAGAATATGTGGCAAAACTGCTAGCTAGCTTGACTACAAATTCATATTCACTGTATAGTTGGAACATAGTTTCCATGATAATAAATTATGAGAGAAGAAATATTGCTTTAAAAACTAATAGGATATATGAGGCATGACTTCCCAAGAGGCAGTGGATATACAAATATTTAATGAATAATGTTTATGCATGAATACAGGGATATTATTGACATTTTTATTTGTATCTGCTTTACTTAATTTACAATCTCTGCTTATCCATCACCAATGTTTCCAATGTCTAACTCTTCTCATTGTCCTTTAGAATTCTAATGAAAATAATATATATCACTTATCTTTTCTGACTTAATTTATGTAGCACAATGTCTCTCTTTTTTATGGTTTTTTTGTTTTGTTTTGTTTTGTTTTTGGGTCACACCTGGCAGCATTCAGGGTTTACTCCTGGTTATGCATTCAGAAATTGCGCCTGGCAGGTTCAGGGGACCAAATGGGACACCAGGAATCTAACCTGGGTTGACTGTGTGTAAGGCAAACGCCCTACCGCTGTGATATGGTTCAGACCCCAGCACAATGTCTCTTAATGTACATTTCTTTGTTTTATTTATTTTTTTTGATGGTCTCACCCAGCAGTGGTCAGAGTTTACTCCTGTCTTTGCACCAAGGAATCACTCCTAGTAGGATTAAGGGGATTTTATGGAATGCTGGGATTAAAACCAGGCCTGCCACAAGTAGGCCTTAGTTACTATCCTATCATCTCTTCAACCCCAAAGAAAATCTGTATTTTCACAAGAAGTATAATTCCCTCTCCTTTTTTTTCTGAGAATGTACACCTAAGATGTTGAGTGGCCACTATTGGTTCTGTGTTCAGGGACTACATCTGCTGGAGTCTGTGGGGTTCAAATCTTGGTTAATGCCAAGATTTGAACCATTTATGAAGCAAGAGCCACATGCAAAGGGGAAAAAAAAACCACCTTAACATCCATACTATTGCTCCATTCCATAATGCTACTTTTTTTTTTCGTTTTTTGGGTCACACCCTTTTGACAATCAGGGGTTACTCCTGGCTCTGCAATAAGAAATTATTTGGAGGGCCATCTGGGATGCTGGGGAGTCAAATCGAACCGTCTAGCATCCTAGGTCAGTTTTAACGACTTAATTGTGTGTGTGCTGTACTGTGTGCTCTGTGTGTGTTTATACCTCTGTTGTCTGTCTCTACAAACATGTTCTGGGAAAATTGCATAGCTACATAAAAATTATTTAACACTATATCCCAAATTTAACTCAAATAAAAACTTGACTATTAGAAGAAAAATAATAATAAAAGTAAAATAAAATATAAGTGACAATTTTAGAACCTGAAACACAGATTTATTTGGAAACTAAAATGCACTTCAAAGGAAAGCAAAAATCAAGAATAAGCAGAGGAATTATATGAAATTAAAACAAATATATACTAAATAATATAACAGTTTAGTTGGATCAAGTATTTTATCTCATACATTTAACAAGAGGTTTATTATCAAAATACATAAAAACTAATACAGCTTCCCAACAGCAGCATAAAATAAATAGCCTGATTTAAAGCTAGATTAATGACTATACTAAGAGCTAGCATAAAAATGTTAAAGAATGAGAGAAATAGAATGCCTTTCACGAATACAGGTAGGGGTGAAGAGGAGGAGGTGCATTGGTGGTAGGAATGTTGCACTGGTGAACGGGGGTATTCTGTTTCTGACCGAAATCCAACTACAAACATGCTTGTAATTGTTGTGTTTAGATATTTATAAAAAAATAATGTTTTTTTAAAAAGAGAAATATATGTGAAATTTAAAAAAAACCTATATACTCCTAAATTAAAGACATAGAGCTGACCCAAAGTCACGTATAAAGTTTTACAATATCTCTTATTATATACTAAATCTAAAAATCTTATATAAGAATGTCTTAAACAAAAATATTTGAAACAAAAATTATTGATTAGGATGTGGAGATAAAAGAGCTGTGGTGGGAATAAATTATAGATGGTGGGAATGTAAATTGATAAATATTATACTAAATCCAATATGGATGCACTTGAAAACTAAAAATTTCAATACCATATACTTCAGTAATACCATTTTGGGCATTTTGACAAAGTATTTAAGATATTTATTCCAAGGTGTTTATAGCCTTATGATTATAACAACATTATCCAAGTTCTCAAAAACAGACTCAACCCAAATACCTACTGACAGATGACTTAGTAAAGAATACATCTAGCATGCTGAGTGAAATAAGTCAGAGGGAGAGAGAGAGAGACGCAGAATAGTCTCACTCATCTATGGGTTTTAAAGAAAATAAAAATCATCATTGCAACAATCATCAGACTTAATGAGAGGAGGCTGGAACTCCCAGTTTACTCCATGAAGCTCACCACAAAGAGTGGTGAGTGCAGCTACAAAAACAAACACAC
>PVKC010021936.1:0-17908 GCA_004027635.1 Crocidura indochinensis
AAAGAAGAAAATGAATGAATAAATTAATGGGTTTAGTTCCATAGACCAGCTCACAAATTGTATTGTCTTTGGGCATTTGTTGCTCTCTTACTATTTGTCATATCCCACCAAATGAGAGATAATTCTATACTTGTCTCTCTTCTATTTCACTCTACATGGTCTTTCTAGTTCCATCTATGTAGTGACAAATGACATGATTTCATCTTTCTTTTATAAAGCATTTTATTGTGTACGGGCATCATAGTTTCTTTCTCAGGTTATCTGTTCTTGAACACTTGGTCTGTTTTCAGACCTTAATCATCATGAATAGCGTTCCAAAGTACAGAGGAAAACAGATTTCTTTTTGAATCAATGTTTTTGGGTCTTGAATAGATGCCAAGAAGTAAAATCACCGAGTCATTTGGAAGCTCAAATCTTAATGTTTGAAGAAGTTTTTTCTATCAATACTGACCCAGATGCCCTTCCTACTAACAGTGAATTAAGATTCCCTTTTTCCGCACACACACACCCTTCAGGGTTGGTTGTTTCTAGTCTTGATGGTAATCTTAGTGGTATGTAGTGATACCTCATTGCCATATTTACTTGCTTTTCACAGTCTCTTGACCCGATTTGCACTGGTCACTAGATTGTGGTTAAACTGTGTTTTAACTGTTGGGATCATAGTAGCTACAGTTTTCTTCTATGCCCCATTGCAAACAGAAAATTTTGTATCCAACTTTAATGGTTTAGTATTAGTTTGCATAGTGCCGGGTAATAGAGTTTTAAAAGTTCTCAGCAAAGGGACCAAGAGGTGGCACAGTAGTAGGGAATTTGCCTTGCATGTGGCTGACCTAAGACAGACCAAGGTTTGATCCCTCGGCCTTTCATATGGTCCCCCAAGCCAGGAGCAATTTTTGAGCTTATAGCCAGAAATAACCCCTGAGCATCACTGGGTGAGGCCCAAATCTCCTCCCTTGAAATCTAAGCTATCCTAGTGGATGTTTCCCAATTGCTATGGTGTTTGATTATGTATTTTATGTAGCAATTTATTCTCAAATTATGTCTGCAAAAGTGTTCTAATGTCTTTGTCAACTGAAGTCGATGGAAAAGGAACTTGGATACTACAGACTTATTTAAGTGCTCATTATAAGAATATTTAGCAGGGGCAGGAGAGATAGCATGGAGGTAGGGCCTTTGCCTCGCATGCAGGTGGTTCAAATCCAGGCATCCCATATGGTCCCCTGAGCCTGACAGGAGCGATTTCTGGGCATAGAGCCAGTAAGTAATCCCTGAGCACTACCAAGTGTGACCCAAAAACAAAACAAATAAAAAGAATGTTTAGCAAACTTATTTTCAAACTATATATATATATATGTATATATATACATACGTGTGTATGTGTGTGTGTGTGTGTATGATGTTGGTGGGAGCCCTCCTTTGAAGATTCCCCCCCTTGACTTCACACACACTGGCAGTGGTGGATTTCTGGATTCTTCTGTGTGATCCCAGAGCCCCAGACAGGTCAGCTCAGAGAGTCCCTGTTCTGATCTTTTCCAGAAACCCCTCCAAGGTCCTTCCTGCTCTCTCTGCACCTTCCTAGCCCCACTTCTGGCCTCTTTTACTCCAGTCATTCCCTCCCCTGACAAAATTTCAGCGTCCAAATCTTCCTGAGAGCCTGACTTGGGACTCAAAATAAGGTTCAGTATCCGGCCTGGAGATGTTCAGGCTCTGCATCCCTGCAGGGCCTTCATAAAGTGGGTGCAAGGAACACAGGATCTGGCAGAGCCAGTGAGGGGGTAAATGGGACTGCCCAGGATGGGGGGCACACTATGCCCATGTGTTCATATACTCCATATATATGATATGTATATATATTTGCAAAAATGTTCTTGTGATTTTGTTTAGAGAAATTTATGATAAGGAACGTGATGTTTTAGACACATATTACAGTTCTTGGTGTAAGAATGCTTAAGAATTTACAAATTAGGAGCCCGGGAGATAGCATGGAGGTAAGGCATTTGCCTTTCATGCAAAAGGTCATCGGTTCGAATCCCGGTGCCCTATATGGTCCCCCGTGCCTGCCAGGAGCAATTTCTGAGCATGGAGCCAGGAGTAACCCCTGAGCACTGCCGGGTGTGACCCAAAAAAACAAAAAAACAAACAAAAAAAAAGAATTTACAAATTAAGTGTGTCTGCAGATAGGTTCTGATGTTTATGCTTATGTTCAGACAAGTCTATGAAAAAATTTTGTAATATGTATAAGATATGGAAAGATAAGTAAAAAGTCGATTGTTTTGAGAATGATGCATTTAATTTAAACCTTGAAACTTTTACAGATAATTTATATAGTTCCTATGCAAAATAACAACCACTTTTATAAGTTCTAATCTGGGGCTCTTGCAGAAAACAAGAGAACATGACTTAAATAATCCCCTCAATTCTTTGAACAAGAAAAAGGCAGTTGCTAGATCATACCTTGTTTTACCCAAAACAAAGATCATCCTTCGTTCCTTTGTATCTGTAAGCCTGGCCGGACTGGCTCAGGATAGCCTGAGCTATCTGTATTTACTCTGTCCTGACTGCCCCATCTGGGGGTGGTCTCTGTACTCAATAAAAACCATAGTTCTGGCAGGCAGCTCACACTCCATATGATGTAGAAGATTGTCAGGCTATACATGTTTCACCCTCTGCCTGGTTTGAATTATTTCATGTGAGACCCTGATTTAGATTTGTTCACCTGGGGTTGGAGATACAGCACTTAGGGTGATTTTATCGTTGACCATCTGGATGTGTTCTTTGAGAAACTATCTGTTCAGTCCCTCTCACCATGTCTTACTGAAATTGTTCAGGTTTGTTATTTGTTGTTAAGTTTTGTGAGTTCTGTATCAATATAAAATATTAATTAGTCCTATATCCTATGTGTGGAGAACATATATTTACTCCCAATCTAGAGGGTGTTATTTTTTTTAATTCCAGTCATCATTTCTCTTATGGTGTGGACACGTTTTAGATCAATGTACTTTGATTTATTCATTTTGGCTTTATTTCTTTGTCATCGTCATGGTGTGATTGAAGACGATCCCCAGTTCGTATCATGTGGAGTTTCTGTTGCAGATTCCTTAATGCACTTAATGGATTTGAGTCTATTATCCATTTTCTGATGCCTTTAGAATACCACCTCCAGGCCAGAACAGGGCAGAGTAGCCCTTCATTCTGTACAGGGCTCCCCTGTGCTCTTCCAGCGCCCCCTTAAGGAAGCAATCCTGACTTACAGCTTTCAGAGTCAGCATAATTGAAACGCTGTGCTTGAATTCCAATTTTCCAGCTGAGGACTCTTACACTTGTCAAGACATAAAGACCCCAATTGGGCACTTTTCACATTGACCACGACTATCTAATTAGCCAATTAAAATTGTCAGGGTGTTACTTTTGGTTAGTAAAAAGATGTATCAAAATTATTCAGTTGTTTAAGGGATGAAGTTAGAGTGTACAAAAGGGGCTTGCACATACATATATACATATGTCCTCTTCTGCAAAGGGAACAGAGCTCCATAGTGGTGTGTGACTTACCTGGGAGAGAGCAGGTGAGCTGGCACCCAGCTGCTCTGAGACCCTCCTCCAGGCTGCCATGACCCAGTACTGTCTGAGAGCAAAGTCTTATGATTTGAAGCGCCAAAAATTCCGGCCCAATCATTCTGGCAGCTTTAGGTTCACTCTGCTGCTTCCAAACAGAGGTACTGTTTTGGTAGGATCCATTCTGCAATGGTTTGAGTAGGGCCACACCCAAATATGCTACCTGATTCATAGCAAGTACTGCCAAGGGGTTCAAATTTTCCTGATAGTTCTTCAATTAAAAATGTTTCATCTTCATCTCATTCAGAAATGGTTTCAAAAGATACTAGAAATTGTTACCTAAATTAGGTTGTGTGGAAACCCTGTAAAAAAACTTGTGACCATCCTCCTTGCTTCACAAAATCCATATCTTTAAATAGCAAAGTCAAAGTTGCTGTTGAAATCATTGCAATCTCAGAAAACCTTTTTCTGGGCTTGTCTTAACTGTACCTGGTCCAGCCCTCCGTTTAGCGTGGACATCCTCTGTATTGATGTGTGAATACAAGTTCCGTTCCTATAAGGAGTATTAGCAATCTCCATACCATTTTCTTTTACTCATCTCATCACTCAGAGTTCAGCCAAGTAAAGAAAAGGCCCACCTACACAGGATATTCCAAGACTCAAATGACCAATAGAACTGTTATAAGAGAATATTGTTCAGAAACAGAGTCAGTTCATGCCCAGAGCTCTCATTAATGATCAGGGTCTGAAAAAGAAAGTGTAAGAGGATCCAAGACAAGACAGTCTGAGAGAATTTTTTGGTAATGTTATATGTGGGCAGAAATATGACAGAGACCTAGGTCTCTACTGAAGGATGTAGGCCAGAGAAGGAGATCCCAGTTGGCTGCTAGACATGTGTGGGCCATAATTAGAAGGAACAGACAAATTAAGTGATGGCACCTTCTCTCACTTCCTGACCCCCTCCTTGATACAACTCACCAGGCAAACAGTTCACATGAAGTTACAGTCCAGTTTCAAAGTCATAGAGGAACATGGGAGACTGTATATCCCTAACTCAAACACTACCATAATATCTTTAATTTTTCATTTAAAACTTCATTTAGACATCCTAATTTTCAAATTTGTTCTCAATGCAGTTAGTTCAAGCATGCAACACTTCAAAACCAATCCTACTGCCAGTGTGACCTTCCCTCCATTAATGTCCCAAGTTAACCAATAACCCCACCCTAAGCCACAAAATAATTTACTTTATATTGTTTGCTCCCATACTATTGTTTACTTAACTTGAAATTAGTGGGCTTTTATAAAACTTTGCATCACCATAGTATCATTTTACTGGCATCAGCTTGCTTTGGGCATCATCCAGGCATCCAAATTCATCATTCAGAGCTACTCCATGAGGACCACATTGAGTTCAGGCTTTATCCTCAGGTGACTGAGTTACTCCTTGCACCTCTGCTTATTGCATCAATCATCAGTCCAAGTATAGTTGGTCAAGGTTCCACCTTTTCTTTGACTTTTGTTTGATTGAAGAAGGGAGCAGATTTCATAAGGAAACATTGGAAGGACAGAGCAGGGTAAAACACAAAGGTTCATTAAGGAACTATCTTACCTTCATTTTAGCTCTCTACTCATTGGATATGTGTCTGAAGGTAGTCAATGGGACTTCTCTGAGCTTCTGTACATCCCCACCCCCATGGAAGGGTCCCCTATTCGTTTAGCAGTGATTTCTCTGAGGATGAATGAGCTAATCCTTCAAGTCCAGAAAATGTCTAGTATATGCACATTAGAGGTTTAATAAAATAGAGAGCTCATTCTTTCAGGACCCTTTTATCATTTTTGTTGTTAATATTATTTTTAGGGGAGTTAGTCAGCATTTGGTGGTACCCAGGAACTAACTGTGACTCATTTATAGAGCACTTGCAAAGTGCTCACTTATAGAGATTAAGTGTTCTAAACACCAATCTAAGGTACTACATTCAAAGATGTTTTCAACAAATGAATAACAAGGTGTATACTGAGTGTGAATGATATTCAGTTAATTCCACAGGGAACCATGTATTGCCAGAGATCAAGTCCCATCCTCCCACATACAAAGGACTTAGCTCTTTGAGTTCTCTCACTTACTCCTTCCAAGGACTTTAAAATCATATTCAAGCCCACTTTGCAGAAACCAACTATTGGAAACATAAAGCCTCTGTGATACTGTTTGTGGCCCTGTGGGTAATCAGAGAAAGGTAGTGTCAGGTAAAACCCAGGACTCTCAATTTAGCAACTGCCAAAGGTATAGCTTTCCTTCCTGCATGTAGCTATGAAAAAAGAAAGAAGAAAAAGTTGATCTGTGAGTTCCACCTGCCTGTCTATCCACTGGAACAGAGGATTCTGTCACCACCGACACTTTCACGCAGAACCAAAACATCTCAACTGGACCAACAAGCCATGTTTAGGAAAATGTCACAACAACAGACTGGCAGTTTTTGCTCCTTAGAGTCAGATAGAGAGCTGGCAAGCTTCTGCTCTGTAGTTTCCTGTTCCTAAGATTGCTGAAGATGAACTAGCACACAAGGGCCATAGATAATTCCTGTCGAATAGAAGAGAAGGGAAAGAGACAGGTAGATATGTTTATGGTTTATGCGGTTACTGAGTGCTAGCACAGATGTGACATTCTGGGCTATCATTTCTGCAGGGAGAGAGACAGAAAGCAGAGACATTGCAAGTTGACAAAGTGTGCTTCACTTCAGCAGCTGATAGCAGGCCATGAGACTGGCAATTCTATTCCTACTTTCTAAAAATCTAAAAAGGTGAGTTACTGCATTAAAGGCTTCTCCATTTTTTCACAGCCAACTGTGACTTGCCAACGTAGCTGTATCACATGGAATTTCATCTTGTATAAGAACAGAATAATCCTCAGTAAATTTCCTAAATGATTGGAACTTTGATTTTTTTTTCTTGGAAGAAAAGGATCAGGAAGGTCATTACCACCTCCACCAGGCTTTGGATGTGCACTAATGACCAAAATTGTAAAAGATTCGAAGAATGCACAGAAGCTGAGCCTGGCCATCACCCATGGAACGATAATCCATGCTCCGCCAGTGGAAACCAGCTTCAATATTTTTCCTTCTCCAAGTTATAGAAAACCTTTGCATGTGGTTGTCTTCATTTTAATGTGCATGAATAAAAGATCTAGTGAACTGATGTAGTTCTCAGGCTTTTGAGCTCAAATAGTTTTCGACTCCAGGTGATATGTGGGGCTGACAGGAAATGCTGTCACTACGCAATATTTCTGTTAGGCTGAACAAATATGGCCATGACAATCATTCCCGTCATATATATGTATGTGTTATGTGTATATGTGTTTGTGGATGTGCAGGTATATGGAAGGCTTGAGAAGTATAAAAAATAGGATTAAGGGGGAATCAATAAATACAGAATTTTTCATAAAACCTTCAGTGAGAAATATCCTTCCCTCGTCCTCATGTATATGAAAGTGAAGAGAATTTGCTGACTTGCATAATGCAATCCAGAGCAGTGATGGGAGCAATGGGAGGGTATTAAATAACCGAGGCACCAGGAGGTCCCTGGAAATAAATATTATTTGCAAATGTGCACAAGAGTCAGGTGCATGCCATGGGAAACATGAAAGTCTCATGACTACATCCCCCTATCTCCCTAACTGAAATGGTCACAGGGACTTGATGCTTCAAGCAAACTCACAGTGTGGGGCCTTCTTACCTATGCAGAGAACTCTGATGCTTGTCAGGTTGCCTGAGTGGCCATGTCAGCCAATTCTGTTGTCAGAAGGACTTTGAATTTGCATTTTATTTTTACTTCCTGTAAGTCAATTCTTCTGGAGAGTGCTGGAGTACTACCAGGTGGTACTCAGGAAGCTCAGAGACATTACTAGTCATTTTTAGCAACTTTATCAGTCAGAGTGTGGGGCCTCCCTAGCCACACAGAGAGCTCTGCTGATTGCAAGGTTGTCTGAGTGGCCATGCTGGCCAACTTTGGTGTCAGTCATTAAATTTGCACTTGGTCTTGACTTCCCATAAGTTTACTCTTCTGGGGCACTCCAAAGCAATGCTCAAGATGCCCAGGGACCCCAAATGCTCATTCATTCTCAGCTAACCTGACCAGTGATAAGAGATTGAAGATGAGATGCTGGTTGAGTGATGTAGTAGTGAGGATGCCCAGAGTGAACTTGGCAGTGCTTGAAGTCTTCCAGGAATGTGGTCAAGAATACCCAGAAAGTATGTGGTGCAGAATATTGAACCTACATCCACCATGCACCCTAACTGCATTAAGTGTATTCCTCCACACTTGGATATTTGATTCCTACTGTTTGCACTGAAGGAAGGTTGACTAATTCAACATCTACTTCTGAAACTATTGGTCAGGAATGTAAGAGTAAAGGACGACTTTCTTCCTGATGCTGTCTATCCTACTCATTTCATCCATCTGGTCACAGAAGAGTGAATGAGTGAAGGTCATTATCTTCAAGTTCAGTGTTTTGGAAAATTCATCAGTGGACTACAGACTAGGTGGGGTAAAGATAACAGACAGTTTTGATGTTAGAGAGTCCCTTTCAGATGCTAAAATATATTCCAATATTGTCTGGGGAAAAAAAGTCAAAAGGCTGGCATCTTCTCTTAAAGAACCAAGAGACCCAGGACCTAAATATAGGGCTAAATGAATCTGAAACTAGGGTGTCATTATCTGGAGGAAGGAATGGAGCTTGTCCCACAGGTTTTGAACCCCAAATTTATTCATCATTTCCCCTAGCAGAATTTTCTTCATTAAATTTGAATCAGAAACTCACATAGACACATTTCTCCTGGGAACAAAAGGTGGAGGAGAGAAGAAAGTAAGAAAGCAGATGTTTATCCCATTACTCAGCCTGACTGGAGGGAGCAACCCCACTTTAAACAGTGTTAAGGAATCACAGCCAGAAGAGCTGGAGGGGATTGGGGTGGGCTTCCCTCAGTGGTACTTGGGGAGTGATATTCAGTGCTGGAAATGTAATTTGGAGCTAGCATGTAACAAGCCTGTGACCCACCACCTGGGTTATCTGCCTGGCACTCTCTCAGGTCCCCCTTTCTAAATCAGGAAAGAGACTGACTTCTGGAAGAGATACAGCTTCTCCTATTTGTGGCTGTAGCT
Organism: Crocidura indochinensis; assembly: GCA_004027635.1. Classification (NCBI taxonomy): domain Eukaryota; kingdom Metazoa; phylum Chordata; class Mammalia; order Eulipotyphla; family Soricidae; genus Crocidura; species Crocidura indochinensis. Next base: position 8,710 of record PVKC010021936.1, read on the forward strand.
GGGGGTGGCAAGGGTTGGGGGCTGAGGATCAGTCCTGTGCTGAGTCAGTCACTACTGGGTGTCCCACCTAGGTCAACGGGTGGCCTTCAGTCCACACACCCACCTCACATGCCCTGACAATGCTTCATTTCTAAAATAAGGCAGCTACTAGCCTGGGGAAATTGTTCTCAGTTCTTGTTTGCTTCCGTGGCTCTTGTGGTTCTTCTCAAAGTTGTGATCAAAGCAGAAAAGTACAAAAGGAACAAGAAAGAGATGCTGAGTTCAACTCACAGGCAATAGAGCAACAGAAACAGGGGTATAGGAGTACCCTCCCCAAAATTTCTTCCCCAACACCAGTTCCTCAACAGGGGCTTAATACCTGAACATCTCAACCCAAAGTCCTTGAAACTTTATCCTTGTGAGTTCAAACAGATGTTTCCAGAGAAAAGATAAGACTAAACACTGGGTCCTGGTTCCAACCAGCCCACAGACTGAGTATTCTGAATTTTCAGCAAAATGTTCTGGTCTGTGAGGTCAAGAATTGGTGGTACCCCAGCAGACAACTGTCAACTTTAGATATTTTTCTTTGTGTCCCTCTCTTCTACTTTCTCTGTCTGAAAACTCCCCCAAAGAGATCCAATTCTAGTCTTGCAGCCAAACACAAGAAATGTGTTGTTGAGGTTCCACATCACACAGCTTGAGTAAACTGTACATGAGCCTAATTCCAGTAGTAGAAGACTTGATGGGACTCAGGGCCATGAGCCCAGAACATAAGATGTCTTGGGGTTCAAGAAGTTCCGAGAAGTCAATATCCCTTCTCTTCCCTGAGATATCTATCCCCTTTGAGGCTCAGAAAACCCTCCTGCTGAGATTGTGGCCAGTAGGCTTCTGCCCCTGGTAAGATGTGACTTACCTTGAACCCCTACTGAACAATAGACCATCTGGGGCCATGAGGACAGTGGTATTGTTCTCCTGTTCTATGAGTTGCCTGCCCTGAGCCTGAACCAGGGAAGCTAAATGGAGAGAAAACTCATATATGCTTGGTTTTTTGGGGCTCCTGTCCACCTCCTCTGTCCTACACAGAGCTAATGCTTCACTGGCACTGAATGAGCATGGATGAAGCAGAAGGTTCTGCTGTTCCCTGTTTGTATATGCATGTGTGTGAGCCTGATGCGTGTTGCATGAATAGAAATTCACTGATGCATTTCTTTTTGAGGTTAGAATGACTTCACAGACAAGATGAAGAAAAGATGCTACAAGAAACTAGAGTCCTTGTATGGCTCACCAATAGTGTAGGGATTTTCTGCTAATGCTTTGTCCCCCTTTTTATTTGGAGACTACACATTAAATTGCACAGATAAATATGTTTTCTGAGGACTTGAAAGGACTTTGAAGAAGTGACTAATTTTCAGTTCCATCTCTGCCTCCCTTTCAGACCTTCAATCCATGACCTGGATTACTGGGTGACCCCCAACTTCCTACACTAGACACACTACCAAAGATTATACTTGGAAGTTATGCACTCCGAAGAACTTTTGTTATTGTGATCATCACTTTTTATTTTTTGATGAAAAATTAAGGTTTCATACGGCCAGTGAGATGGCATAGTGGGTCAGGCATTTGCCTAGTATGGGACCAATCCAGGTTCTATCCTAGCATCCCATATGGTTCCTTGAGCCTACCAGGAGTAATTTCTGAGTGCAAGGCCCAGAATAATACCTAAGTACTTCTGGGTGTGGCCCCAAAACAACAACAGCAACACAACAACAATTAAGGCCTTGTGAATTACATAATTATTCTTAGTTGGCTTTCAAGCATTCAACGTTTTAACACTAATCCTACCGCCACTAGAATATCAAGTGCGGAATGACCATGAGTGGGTTATATATATATTTATATATATCACATAAATATATATGTGATAAATAGCGTGTTTATTATGCCACTGAACAGCTTTTGTGAGCAGAAGAACGTGTGTAAATAGATCTGGAGGGGGGGCATATCTGTCAGTTCTTTGGCAGGTCTTCTGGCTCTTTGCTTCGGAATCATGATTTCTGGAAGACTTGGGGTGGGGCATATGTGGTGCCAAAGATCAAATCCAGGTGCACCATATGGTGCATGGCAGGTGCCCTACTCACTATACTATTTCTCCAGCCCTCATGGAAGATTGATTTTAGGAAGATTAGTTGGTCATCTTTGCACTCACACAATGCTCTGAATCTATTCTGAGGATAGACCTCTCCCATACTACCTTTTGGAGGAGGAATCTTGATAGCCATTCCCCATTAGAGAGCTTTCAGGGGTGAAGTGCAGGATGGAGAGAGCAGATCGAGTTATGCAGTTCTTAATTCTTATCCCATTTCAATAGGCGTCTACTCGTGCCTTCCATTTGGAGCCACAAATTTCATTTGTTTTGCTTCCAGAAACTGGTCTCTCGGGCTCTGGAGGGACTAAGTTTCCCCAGGAATGGCTGATCTTTTTTTGTTGCACTTAGCAGACCACATTAATCAAACGAGCCCCTCGGGCTTTAGGAGCAATAGCTATGGGAGACTTCTTTCTCCTCTCAGAACCCCACAACCAAGAGGGGCTTCCAGTGGCAGGTCTGCTTAACACTCATATCCTGTAACTAAGTGTGGGTGTGACCCTTTGCTCACACACACTCTGCTTCAGTTGGCTGGCAGAGTGGGCTCTGGTGTCCACTTTGCTCTGTCTGCTGCTCTGAATTGTAGAGAGGACTTGTGTCCAGCTGCCTCCCAGAAATTAGATCAGGACTTGGTTCTGAGCAGTCACCAGTGGCCTGTGAGCGCAAGAGAGATGTCTGAGAGCCAAGGTCAGCCCCTGCCACCAATACTGTCACGTAAGTCGCAGTCACACACTTAGTCACACTCAGACACACATTCTCAAATATTCATCACACACAGTCATTCACACACTCCCATACTCACATACTCAGACACACTTCCACATGCATCACACACTCACTTATACACTTACATGTTCAAACATTCTCATGCACATCCACACATTCACATCCATACACACACCATTACAAATACTCATATATACACAAACTATGTTTGGGGGCATTTTTGTGTGTGTGTGTGTGTGTGTGTGTGTGTGTGTGTGTGTGTGTGTGTGTTTGAATCATACCCAGAGTTATTTTAGGTCGGCTTGTTACTTTACACTCAATGACCACTCCTAGCAGGCCTTGCTATCTTTGCTCTGTCAAGAAGAGAATGTACCTACCCAAAGTAGCTACAGAGCTTACATGGTGACTTTCCAGGGTTCAACTAAGAGTTCAAAGGGATTCCCTGGCCCACTGGTGCTACCCCCACAACAAGTCAGAAAATCCATGCTAATCACTTAAAATTTGAGCTTCTCTTGGCTGAGGATAACATGACAAATAGAAACCACCATGACACATCAAGAGACAGAGATGGTCTATGTGTTTCATTCTTCCATGATCCCAGGGCCCTATGTTTTGAGTCAGGGCCTCTTCTTATTTGATTTTGTACAGGGATGACCAATGACGAAGTTGTTTTTGCATTCTTAACATTTTAACACTCATTTGCTGGAAACTGGCCATTTTTGGTCATTTGAGGTTGCTTCCAAGTAGTTCATTTATGGACAAAGTCTGAGCTTTTGGAAAATTTGCTAAGAGCAAATTTGGTCTCTAGAAAGTTTGGTTTCTGCTACTCCAGTGCCTGGAGTCAACTCAGAATAGGACAGAGCCAGTTGAACTCTGGTGGAAATGATGGGGTACTTGTACTTACTCCCAACAGCAGGTACGGGTATGGAAGGACTGCAAAGGGTGTTCCCATGCATGGTCATCAGTCAGCCAATACACAGCTTCAAGATCTACTGGAAAATTATTACTTTGAGATTGTGCTGAATCTACCAGGACCATGAGAAGCTGGTCTGTCTGCCCAGACTCTCCTCTTCATAATGCCTCTGCTGAGGTTAGGAGACTCATTCTTGGGTATTGTTCCTGGACTCTAGATAATTCCCTGCCACCCTACTCATTGTAGAAATCTATTTAGTTCTTATCAAGCTCTCCAAAATCTCAGAGTTTCTCTGTAAATGAACTACTTGGAACTAACCTCAAATGACCAAAAGTCATTAGTAAAGTTCACCTTTCAGATCTGTCTTCACCAGGACCTTAATTTCTCTCTATCCTCTGTAGCTGTGGTTTGATGCACATTATGCATGCATAATTCATGTGTATATTCATTGTGCACAGCAACCTCGCGTACAGAACCTTAACTGATATATCCCACAGCATTAAACCCAATCTGTGTCCCTCTGTCTCTGGTGTCCCCTTATTTACTGCCCACTGACTTCAGTCCTAGAGCCATCAAGACCCTCCCACATATGTCTGACTTAACAAACCCTCCACAGCATGGAACATGAACAGTGGCATTTGAAACATCACTCAAGACAAAAAGCTCATCCTCTTCCCTGGGAACCCCAGATTCCCATTCCATCTTTGAGGGGCACTGAGAGCTTGGCTTCCCGACCCCTTGGGTGTCCTCTTTCTAAGAGTCTTTCAGGTTTTAGGGACAATGATAGGTAGTTAGAATGTGATCACACAGTCTGTAGACTGTGAACATATGATGGACCTTTGAGAGGGAATCCAACTTTGGTTGGGCATGATTGCAGTGCCTTTGCCCAGAAATCTCACCAGGATGTTTCTCCTCAGTGAGTCTTCTACTCTGAGCAGTGATGCTTAGACAATAATGATCTTGCTATTTGAATGCCTCTTGGTTTGAATGCTTTTTGGTTCTGCCACTTGAGATAATGTGTCATATTAAGGAACCTGTTAATTTCTTCTTTGCCTAGCTTTCTTCTCTAAGAGATGGGAATGGCGCCTGGCATCTCATAAAATGTTTGAGGAATATTAAGTGTTTATGAAGAGCAAGAGTGATCATGCAGCAAGTAGAGCACTGGCCTTGCATGCAGCCAACCTGGGTTCAATCCCCAGCATCCCAAATGGTCCTCTGAGCCTTCCAGGAGCAAACCTTGAGCACTACTGGAGACGGCTCAAAAGTTACAAAGCAAAGTGTTAATGAATGACAATGGGTGGAGTGGTCATTTGTGGAAATGTCAATTGTATTGTTTTTGTTGCTCAAAAGTCTGGTCTAGGTTAGTCTAGCTTGGACATTCATTTGTTCAAAGCTCCTTACTTTGTGTTCTTGTCAAGCAAACTCAGACTTGCTCTGGCCCCATGGACCTCAGTCAGAGCCAGCTGTTCCTCATCACCATAAGCACTTTTGGCTCCAGTTTCTGTGTATCTTTTCCCCCTCCACCATTGGGAAAACTCTTGCTCATGGTTTAAAATCCAATTGAAATGCCTGGTCTTTCCCTAAGTCTGCCTCAATGTTCCTCTGTATTTATGTGCTTCTGGAATTCTTGATTCAGCACATTTTATCCTAACTACTGGTTACTTGTCTGGCTCTCACTTAGGCACAAATCCTGCAATTTATTTTTCCTCTAACACAAGGCCCTCTCCTGCTGCATACAGTAGATGCTCAATAAATTATATCTCCAATCTACTCTTGTCATTCAGGATCTGGTTTCAAACTTGAAGAGAAAGCTCAGATTTGACTTCTTTTACTGGAGACATGGTTCCAAGTCCTACTTACCACAGTGCCCATTTGTTCTCCTGACCCTGGTTTTCATGTGAAATGAAAAGTGAGTGTATAATGTGGCATGGAATGCAAGCCAAGCCAAAACTCAAGCCCCATGGAGGAACTTCAAACGGGCACTTGAAACATACGAAATAAGAACCAGCTTTGTCAGGCCAGGGTGGAAGATGCGAGGCGCTTGGTGACTGGCTCAGATGTTCTGGAAATACACTTTGATTTCATATATTTTGAATTAAATTGATTGAAATTCAAAGCTAAAGCCAACATACCACATTTCCTTTGGTCAGAAGTGAAGTGTGAAAATAGTGTTTTGAATTCTCGGTTGGATGCACAGCTCTGGGTTTGAAGTGTGACAGACTGTGGAGGTTTTGGGTTACTGGAAATTTCAACATTCCACTGGCCCAGTCTTCCAAAGGACTTAGAGAAATTGAAAACATGGACTTGTTAGTGGCTGTAGCAGAAGATGAGCTTGGTGTGGAATCTTCCTGGGGTGCTGGATTTCTTCAGAGTTTTGAGTCTTCCCATGGTAAATCCCACCTGGTGCTGGTCAGTCAACTTCATAAACCAACACTAACGCTTCATGAATCCTATGGCAGGGATCTTATGCCAGTCAGTGTGGTGACAAGGAAACACAACAATTCATGACCCAGGGGGCATAGTGAGGAGAGTTCAAACACCTTCAAAAGGTCATGGCTGCTGAAATTGGGTGTTGATAAAACATTCCTTAGACAATAAGTGGGTGCCAGGTTTTGGGATTTGTTACCCTGAAAATGTTCTGCATATGTCACTTCTGCTATATTAGGATACAGAAGGTGAGAGGTCATTACATTCCATGTCTGCTCTGCACTAGCACTCAAGGTAGGGCCTTACTTCATGCAATGGTTAAACAGCCATCTCCCCCTCTAAGCAAGAAAACGCAAGTGCAAGATCAATTACAATAAGTTCAGTACATGTGAGTGCAGGTGAATCAAAGGGAAGAAGAGAAGTTCTTGGATTTTCTACACAAAGAAGTACTCAAATATGGACATCAGCTGGCGCTGAAGTCTTAGTGGCCTTGATCTGCATAGGGGCTTAGGAGTGAGCTCAATACCCATGTTAGACCATGCGAAAGAAACATCGTCTTGGAAGACAATCCAGAAAATTGTTGTGCTTAAATTATTAAGTTGGCAATAGAGATACATGCAGGCCATGCATCTGTGCAGACAGATACATGCCTACAGACTCACACATATATACTGGTACAGTCTGACATAGATCCAAGCAGTATACATACTTTTTACAAATAAGATGCATTCACACACATCTAAATTGATATATAGCGAAAGCAAAAGAACAAAAAATGAATGATATAACTATGGAATAATGAATTGACATGCAGGATATTGTTTCAGTAACAATATTGCAAATCACAGTGTCTAAAAGGGAAAAATAAGGAAAAGAGATAGAAAGAGACAAGAAAAATATCTGTTACTAAGGTAGACAGGGGAGAAGGTGAGAGGGAAATTGGAGACACTGGTGGCAGGAAATGTATATTGGTGAAGGGAATATTGCATTGTAGGACTGAAGCTCAATCATGAACATCTGAGTAATTGTATATCAAGAAGATTCAATTAAAGAATATATTTGTAAAAAAAAAATAAAGAATACCCAAGGTGCAGAACTGCTCCCTGCTTTATAAAATAATAAAAATAATAATGGAATGGCTATGTAATATCAGATAAAATAGACTTCAAAACAAGCTGTATTATCTGAGAAATAAATGATCTTTACAAAAATAAAGTCATTTGGTATATAAAAATTTATAACTAGAAAATTATGGAAGTTCCAAATATGCCAATCTGCAGAATAAATAAAAATACCACTTCAAATATAGAATTAAAAAATATTAGATGTGTTAACCTAGTTTCCATTTATGAATCACAGTATCCAAGTCTGCAAGAAGCATACCCTTCAAAATACACATGGATTAATAGGCCATCTTCTGTGCTATGACAGAAAATAAATCTAAATAAATTTAAAAGACGATAATTATAAAGAAGATAATACTTGATAATAGTACAATTAAGAAACAATTACTATAAAACAACAAAATATAAAATACTTTTATTTAAGAAACTCATTTTAGGGGCTGGAGTGGTGGTGCAAGCAGTAGGGTGCTTGCCTTGCATACGGCTGACCTAGGACAGACTGAGGTTCGATCCCCCAGTGTACCCATATGGTCCCCTGAGCCAGGAGCAATTTCTGAGGGCAGAGCCAGGAGTAACCCCTGAGCATCACCAAGTATGGCCCAAAAATAAGAAAGAAAGAAAGAAAGAAAGAAAGGAAGAAAGAAAGAAAGAAAGAAAGAAAGAAAGAAAGAAAGAAAGAAAGAAAGAAAGAAAGAAAGAAAGAAAGAAAGAAAGAAAGAAAGAAAGAAAGAGAGAGAAAGAAAGAGAGAAAGAAAGAAAGAAAGAAAGAAAGAAAGAGAGAGAAAGAGAGAGAGAGAAAGAAAGAGAGAGAGAAAGAGAGAGAGAGAAAGAAGAAAGAGAAAGAAAGAAAGAAAGAAAGAAAAAGAAAAAGGAAGGAAGGAAAGAAAGCAAGAAGGAAGAAAAGAAAGCAAGAAGGAAGGAAAGAAAGAGGAAGGAAGAGAGAAAGAAAGAAGAAAGAAAGATAGAAACTCATTTTTAAATACCTTATAGTTAAAGAAAAGATGAAAATTACAAAATATTTTAACTGAGTGATTCAGAAACTGTTTAGCAAAAGTTTATGGGATGTAACTAGATAATAGCATATATATTCACATAATATGTAAGCCTATATATATTAATATGATTGCAAAATTACAAGTTCATATTCAGTTACAAATATCTACAGTTGTTTTCTAATAATATTTTATCTAAATTTCCATTAGAAGTTTGTAAATAAAAGCAAACTATACTCCAAGTAATTGAGAAGTGATATAAAGTTAAAGGAAGATCAATGAATTTGAAATTGGATGTTAAATAAAATTAACAAAGACAAAAGCTGTTCTTTGAAATTATCACTGAAATCAACAAGCTCTCAGCAAAACTTGTCCCATAAAATGATTTAGAAAAATTACCAAAATAGAAAATGTGCAGAAAGGTGCTACTGTTGATTCTACAAGCTTTAGAAAGATATTAAACTAAGTAAATTATGACTTTGTAAGTGTTTGGGATAAAGTTCTAATAAAATTATAAACAAATTGAAATTATGATGACTAATGTCTTCCAAGTTGCTCTAGCAGTCTAACAAAACTCTAATATTATAATTTAAAACATTGAATATATTTACCTAAATATAAATAGGTAATAAACCAATCTTCTTTATTGAAAAATTTTAAAAATTATGGAGCTAGAGAGATAGAACATCAAGCTAAAGGTAGTACAAAGATAGGGTGTTTGTCTTGCATGTATCCAACCCAAGTTTGATGCCTGGGATGCTATATAGTCCTCTGAGCCCAGCAGGAATGATAGTTGAATGTGGAGCCAGGACTAACTTCTGGATGACACAGCCTGTTTCATAAGGAAAGAAATAAAGGAAGGGAAGGAAGGAAGGAAGGAAGGAAGGAAGGAAGG
>PVKC010021937.1:0-17899 GCA_004027635.1 Crocidura indochinensis
GGAAAAATGGGGACGGAGAGAAACCACAGTGGTAGGGCATTTGCCTTGCACACAGTCAATCCAGGATACAGTGATTCAATTCGAAGCATCCCATATGGTCCCCCGAGCATGCCAGGGGCGATTTCCAAACTCAGAGCCAGGAGTGACCTCTGAGCGCTGCTGGGGGTGACCCAAAATTAAAAAAAGAAAAATAGGGCTCGGGAGATAGCATGGAGGTAAGGCGTTTACCTTTCATGCAAAAGGTCATCGGTTCAAATCCCGGTGCCCCAGATGGTCCCCGCGCCTGCCAGGAGCAATTTCTGAGCATGGAGCCAGGAGTAACCCCTGAGCACTGCTGGGTGTGACCCAAAAACCAAAAAAAAAAAAAAAAAAAAAAAAAAAAAAAAGAAAGAAAAAGAAAACTAGAAAGGGAAAGAAAATTGCCACTGAAGGGAAAATTTAATGGAGAAACTCAACTTCATCTTGCCACCTCCAACTTCAGAACTATTCAAAGCTTCTTTGTTTCCAACCAAATTCAGTTCATTTGTCTATTTATGATTATTTTTGTGTTATTTGGGATTGAACCCAACAACCAAGCTTGTGCCTTCTGCTAAAAATTTTTTTTTTTTTGGTTTTTGGGTCATACCCGGCAGTGCTCAGGGGTTACTCCTGGCTCCATGCTCAGAAATTGCTCCTGGCAGGCACGGGGGACCATATGGGGCACCGGGATTCGATTCGAACCAATGACCTTTTGCATGAAAGGCAAACGCCTTACCTCCATGCTATCTCCCGGGCCCCTTACAATTTTGAATATTCTCTGTAATTTTTCCCCTCTCTACACCCAGACCTCATTCCATATACTGTTCTAACAGGGCCCTTTCCTCTTCCTCATGCTCAGAACAGTGCTGAATATGTGTAAGTGTTCAACAAATGTAGTTATTGATGAAGTTTAAAAAATATTCCCATAGATTATCAAGAAGATAGAATTGAGCTGGAGCGATAACACAGTGGTAGGGCATTTGCCTTGCATGTGGCAAATCTAGGATGAACCTGGTTCGAACCTCAGTGTCCCATATGGTTCCCCTAGCCAGGAACATTTCTGAGCGCATAGCCAGTAGTAACCCCTGAGTATCACCAGGTGTGGCCCAAAAACCAAAAACAAACAGACAGCAACAACAAAAAAAGAATTTTCAGACAGTTTTAAAAAGACAATTAGAAGAAGTTGAACTTTGAATAATAGATACTTGATAGTAAGAGGTAGCTTTTATTTTGACAGGGAGATAATGGTTTATGTTAATGTTTATAACATCCTTTTGTTTTGAGTTGAATTGTATGCCCCCCAATTGACATGTTGGATCCCTCAATTCCAGAAGATTATTTCTGGAATCTGCTAAGTTAGATCAAATGAGGTCCTAAGGCTGGGATCCTGATCAAATAAGGAAAGAACAATCAATCACATTAAGATAACAATCAATCATATTAAGCATACAGTGGAATTTGACTTCACACACTGCCACTCAGCATTTCTCAGGGTGGGGAGTATATGGAAGTCCTATGGTCAACCAGGATATTCCTAGGGGACCACAGCAAGTGAAAAATAAGAATTGTGTTACAATGAAAAAAAGGTAGAGACTGTCACTGGCTCCTGCCAGGTGTTGTCAGAGAGAGCCTAATAGTGACCCTAGGGCCCAGTGATAATGAGGCACCCTGCCCAGATACATTGAGGGACCAATAACAAAACATCTCAGCACCTCCCATTCAGTGTGGTTTTAGTGGACCCTGCTCGACTATCACAGGACAGATGTCAAGGGAAACCTGAACTCCAACCTTTTACTTGATCTTCTGAAAAGCACCCCTCCCATATGCCCCAGCCTATGTGAATGAATTTCTTTCACCTAAACAAAGCTTAAATAAGTCTAATTTCAATAAAACAGAAGACTCAAATAAGATCTGGTTTCCAAGCATACCATCCCAAATACCCAGATTTCAATTGAAAATCACTCTCTCTACCAAGAGTCAGGGAAATCTCAATTTAAGTGAGAAAAGACACCAATATGATACAGTCATTAGAAAGATCAAACATGGGGGCCCGGGAGATAGCATGGAGGTAGGGCGTTTGCCTTTCATGCAAAAGGTCATAGGTTCGAATCCCGGTGCCCCATATGGTCCCCCGTGCCTGCCAGGAACAATTTCTGAGCATGGAGCCAGGAGTAACCCCTGAGCGCTGCTGGGTGTGACCCCCCCAAAAAAAAAAGAAAGATCAAACATGGATTTTAAAATACTCATCAATAAATATGACTCAATAAGCAGTTACAAACACTGCTCTGAAGAAATTACAACAACAACAAAAAGACTCCCACAATCAAAAACAAAAAACAACCCAAGTAGACAGAACACCTGAGCAAAGTCACACGTGTTATTAAGAAGGACATTAGAGGGGCCTGAGAGATAGCATGGAGTAAGGCGTTTGCCTTGCACGCAGAAGGTTGGTGGTTCGAATTCCAGTGTCCATATGGTCCCCTAAGCCTGCCAGGAGCGATTTCTGAGCATAGAGCCAGGAGTAACCCCTGAGTGCTGTCGAGTGTGAACCCAAAACCAAACCCCCCCCCAAAAAGAAGGAAACTGGAGAGGCCAGAGCAGTGGCAAAGCTGTACGGCGTTTGCCTTGCATGCAACTGACCTAGGACGGATAGAGGCTGGGTCTCCCGGCATCTCATATGATCCCCCAAACCAGGAGCAATTTCTGAGCACATAGCCAGGAGTAACCCCTGAGCATCACCGGGTGTGCCCCCCAAAACAAAACAAAATAAAAAAGGAAACTGGAATTTTAAAACTGAAAATGCAGTAGGCAAAAAGAAAAGTGAAATGGATGAGCACAATAGTAGAATGGGGATGGGGGGGGGAGGAATGAACTGGAAGGTAGAAAAAATTGAAATTTCTCAAGCAGAGCAATTACATCATGGTACACCATGATACCATACGAATGGAATGCAGACAGTGGATGTTCTTTAAAATGAGGTTATGTCTCAATCACTTTTTGATTGCAAGTGATGGAAAACTAAACCGAAGCAAACCAGGAGTTTTATATGCTCATATAATGTCAGCTCTATTTTATACCTTCATATAATGTCAAATCATAAAATGAGATTAACCTCATTTTATCCTACAGTAGTAGTCAAGCCTCTTCCCAAGAATATTAGTGAAGAGAAACGGTTAAAATTCAAGTTGCAAGAACAAAAGAGTTGCTTTCCCAGAAGCCTAAAATGACGTTGCAGGAAAGGACACTGCTTTGCTTGGGCTTGGTTATCTGGCTCTCTTTGGGCCAATCACTGTGACTGGGTGGAGTCTAGTGACTGATCGTCTTCCTCCAGTCTCCACACTCAGGAAGTGGAGTTAGAAGGGAACTAACTCTGCTAACTGGAGGAAGAGATGATGGATAGCAAGCATAGATATCCTCTGTAGAGCATCCAGCGGTCCTCCAGCGGTAAAAGTACCAGAAGAACAACTGGATTTTAAAAGGAGAGAAGCACCACAAAAAATCAGAAAGCATCTAACAACAAAAACAAAAAACAAAAAAACCCAGAAAGTGCTGCAAAAACAAAATTTTGCTAGGATAGCAAATAAAAAAGAGAATCAGGCAGGGTCGCCAAATTATGGTTCCTAACCAAAGCTCCCCCTGGTCCTGCAGATGAACCGATGCCATCTTTGAGATAGAAGTCCAAAGAACTTCTTGGCACTTTAGCAAGAACTTCTATGAGAATTTCACTTCCCTTTTGAATCCAGAAATTCCAGCAAGTTTTAGGCAGATGGACTACACATGGACGATGTTTCTAGTTCAAGGAAAGCAAAGTAAAAATCAGAGGAAACTCTTCTCTTAGGACCGATTTTTATAAAGATAAAGTTTAAGGAGATAGCCAGCTCAGATAGTAGATAAATGGGGCCAGTTTGATTGCACAATGGGTAGGGTGTTTACCTTGCACACGGCATCCTGGGTTTAATCCTGGGCAATCCATATGGTCCCCAAAGCTGTGGTAGAACCAGGAGTATACCTGAATGAACAACAATGAGTGTTGTGCCTCCCAAGAAAAAAGATAAATGAACAAGCAGAGAAATAACAAAAGGGAGAAAGTAAATGGACAGGTTTGGCGTCATACAAGTCCTTTGTCCTGGAAGAAAACAATCTGCAAGCCATCCGGTGTGAGTTACAGTTTAGTTCTTACTTATCATAGTAACTTTTATCAGAGAAAGAAAATACTCTGGGACTGACCATCCTCAGTGTTCTGGCAGGTGTCAGGTGTGCTGGGTCTGATGAATAATCCTCTGGTCAGTGACCTGAAGAGTTCTGTGTGCTTCCTTGAACCTTGCAAGTGTGCAGGTGTGCAGAACTTGGGCAGCTTTGAAGCATCATACCTGTAGGGAATAATGAGCAGTACCATTAATGACTATATTTTTAATAGCTCAGAATGGTGTAGTTACAATTACAAGTATAAACAATCGCTTGAGGAGCACCATGCTAGAACTTTTTATCTCTCCTACTCAATACAAGAGTACTATGAAATAGGTTGTATTATTACTGCCATGGTAGATAATACTACATGCCATTCATAGAGGATGTGGATTATAAACAAGATTCTTAAGGGCAGCAATCAAAGGCAGGACTTATGCTTTCAGAGCATTTACTCTACTGCAGAATTCTACCATCCCCAGTCCAAAGACTGCAGATTGCATTCTGCTTTTATTTTTGCCTTTGTTTTTTCATCTTTGTTGGGATTGGCAGCACACCTGTCAGTGCTTAAGGGATACTCCTGGTGGTTTGGGGAGAACCATATGTAGTGCCAGGGATTGAACTGAAGTCTCCTACCTGTAAGACAAGTTCCTTATGTTCTTAATTTCTTCCTCGAGACCTTCTGCTAAAAGAGGAATTCTAGCTATTTTCTGAAATGCAAGTGAATCTTATTTTGAGGGGAATCTGTATACAATTGGCACTTTAAAGTAAAGGGTAAAAGAAAAAGAACTATGATATATGTTATGATATTTTTCGTACCAAGTAGAATCTGAAGTTCCACTGACTGAGTGACGGTTATCAAAACAGAGATTAATAGTCTGAGTCATAGAGGAGTATTTTTCAAATTTGACTTCAGTACCATTGCTAAGTAATTTCAAAAGTGGGCCAAAGGCGTGGGAATGGCTTGGATGACATCATAATTAGGCAACAGGATTTCCAACCTGCCTGGCTGAGACCTGGATTCAAATGTGATGTTGCCTACTCCCCCACCCTCCATTTCCTCCCCCATTTGGAGTCTGGGTTAGGCAAATTCCATTTTTGTGGGTTTATCTCCTAGCTATGCAGCTGCCTGATACACTCATCTTTCAGACTGAGCTGCCAACTTTCCACTGCTAGCTCCAGAATTAAAACAAAGACTCATCTCCGAAGTGATGCCAGGACCTTTATTTTTCACTTCTTTTCAGCATCAGTGTTTTTAATGGAAACCTGACTAGGGCTGCACCCTAAGAGGATATGAGAGAATATGAACTAAACCTCTCTCCTAGGCTCTGGTTTCAGGGGTGATCGCCCTTCGTGCTAAGGGGAGGGCGATAGAGAAAGATCAGAGGGGCAGTCCCCAGGTGGGGAGGGTAGATGGGGCATTCCTGAGACCACAGGAGAAATCAGGTTCCAATGCATGAGTTGGCCCAAACAGAGCTAGTCCTGTGGTTTTTGGTGCCCATAGGACAATACTTCCACTACTTAATAATAGCAAACTCAAAACCACTTTTGAATCCCTAAGTGCCTTCATCCTTGTTTTTCGGAAAGGATTCAGCTACTTCCTAGCTTCTGGTCAAACTATAAAGCAGGAAAGCTGATAGTCCCTACTTCAAGGGTTTATTGAGAGTTAAATGAGATAAAGGATGCAGATCAAAGACCAGGCACCAAGAAAGCAGGGGGAGAAGATAGCAAATGGCAGGGACTCTGAACCCAATTGCCTACTCTTTTATTACCATTGTGTGTGGGGTGGTGGTGGTGGTGAAAGGGTGGTTGGTTATACTCAGGTGCTCTGGGGCTCCTCTTGGCTCTGAGCACAGAGGTGACATCTGTCGGTATTCAGGGGACCATATGCATCGTTAGAGACTGTACTTGGGTTTGGCTACATACAGCACAAAGATGTTACCACTTGTTCTAGCTCTCTGCTTCCAAAATTTATTACTACCATTTCTTAGATGAGTAAGCTAGAATAATTATTTGACTCCCAGGAGTCTGTCTCCATGACTTCATCTAAAATAGTATGTTCTCATAGGGCTACTATGGTTTTTCAATGAATTAAGGTAAGAAAACTACCTAGAGGGCCAGAGTGATAGTACAGCAGGTAGGGCACTTACCTTGCATGTGGCAGCTCCTGGGTTCAATCGCTAATCCACAGCATCACATAGGGTTCCCCTAGGCTGCCAGGAGTAAGGCATGAGCATTCCCAGATGTGGTCTAAAAATATGAGAGAGAGAAGAAAGGTATCTAGAACTATTCTTTGCTTATAGTGTGTTCTGTATAAATGTGCCCAGCCATGACTTAATGTAAATGTATAATAGATGGTTTGCAGAGCTTTACTATTAGGGCTCAGGTATCCTTTGCATTGATCCTTAACCCATTTTTCTTTAACTCTGCAGGCTAACATTTGAGTGGGAGTGGATAAATGACCTTTGAGAAATATCTGACAAGTGACATTTAGATAAACACCGCTTGTACACAGACTAAGTATATGCCTATTAGATCTGGGTCCAGAAAAAGAAAGATAAATAACTCATTGATCTTTTTCTGTCAGATATATTACATGCCTAAACTCATTCATACATCATAACCTGAATGTCAGTGTACTTGAGGTGAGAGAAAATTCCTGTGAGGTCTTAGCTTACTCCAAATTACAGAGCAGGGAGCAACAAAACGGATCTGAGAACAGATATGTGATATGTCAGACTCTAAAAGTTTATATTCCTCTCCTCTTCCACCTTCTGCAAGAAGAATTCAAGACTGAGGCTTTTTATCTCATCTAATCAATAATTCTCAGTCCTACTTTGAGCCAAAGGCAAGGACTTTCAAAGCTAACTCCTGGCTCTTTGCGCAGGCATCACTTCTGACAGGTCTGGGGGACTATATGGGACACTAGGGATTGAATCCTGGCTGACAGCATGTAAGACAAGTGTCCTAATCACTGTACAATTATTCTGGCCCTAGAATGTAAATTTAGAGCTGCAGACAACTTTACAACAATAAAAACCACAAAGTCTCATTGAAGTGTCAGCATCTGCTATCAGTTTATGATATCAGATTTGGTTGCAGGAAATTTGTCCTGGCAGGGGTTACTCCTGACTCTGTACTCAGGGATCCCTCATGCTGGACCTGGGGATCATATGGGATGCCTAAGATCAAACCCAGGCATGCTCTATGCAAAGCAAGCATTCTACCTCCTGTACTATTGCTCCAGCCCCGCAATTTTAAGTCTTGACTTACTTCTACTTTCATGGACAGTTTTCTCTAATCATCATCATCATCATCATCATCATCATCATCATCTTCTTCTTCTTCTTCTTCCTCTTCTTCTTCTTCCTCTTCTTCTTCTCCTCCTCCTTCTCCTTCTTCTTCTTTTCTTCTTCTTTTTCTTCTTCAATATTATTTGTCTAAACAAAGACCTCACATATTAATTGAGTTTCAAACTAGAAACAGAAGCAAAGATAGGAAAAGGATTCCTAATAAAAAATGTCCATTGTCAGTGATGTTTAAAGCTGGGTATGGCAAGACCCAAAGGACCTATTATAACACGTACATACCATGTCATGTATGACATCTCACACAGTTTCTGTATGTTTACATGTAGACATACTTAGTTGGAGTTTTTATTGGTCCAACTATTTTATTACTAGTTTTTAATCCAGATTCGTTGAGGGGATGGGATGATTCGCTTTTGTTTTTTTTTGGTCAAAAACTGCTTGATCTTGAAGGACTTACAGGAAGACACAAAGAACAGAAGAACAGTAATGGAAAAAGCAAAAACTTGAGGTTTTATTGTCGTCTCCCTTTTGTTAAGCTTTAAAGTATATGTTTTTCCTTCTTTACTTTAGTATAAATATGTCTCATGCAGTATTTGGGGCATTCTAAAAACTTGTGTTTTCAACTTATGTGCAATTCAACAGGGTATCCTGTATTTTGCCTGGCAAACCTAGTTTCTGACCTGCAAGTGTTCCACTGACAGAGACAAAAGTAATATGATACCATCATAAAGCATTGTGGCGTCAGAAAGACGATCCCTGTGTCTTCCTAACCCACAAATTTACCATGAACCTTGAGTTGCTCTCAGGAATGTTGACCTAGGTTTAGCAACAACATTTCTGAACAGTTCTGGAAGGTTCATTGGTTACAGCCATAGCAATAGGGTCTAGAGATGAAGATGTAAGTTGAAGTGGAGGAAACAAGATACATCTTCACAATATGCTTTTGAACTTGTGCACTCTTTTCCTATCACTACTATAACAGGTTGTCACAGATTTGCTGGCTTAGGACAACACTCATTGTTGTCTAGGTTACAGGTCAGTGTAGACTCTTCTCTCTGAAGGAAGATTTCCTGACTTGTTCATATTGTTGGCAGAATTTTGTTCCTTCTCATGCAATTGTAGAATTGTAGGACTAGTCTCTCTTGGCTTGTTATTGGTCAGAGTGAGGTAGTGTGTGAGGAGGTTTTTTTTTTGTTTGTTTTGTTTTTGGGCCACACCCAGCGGTGCTCAGGGGTTACTCCTGGCTGTCTGCTCAGAAATAGCTCCTGGCAGGCACGGGGGACCATATGGGACACCGGAATTTGAACCAACCACCTTTGGTCCTGGATCGGCTGCTTGCAAGGCAAATGCCGCTGTGCTATCTCTCTGGGCCCATGTGTGAGGAGTTTTTAGAAGAAGTGTGAGTCCTCTCTTCTAGCCACCCACTTCATTGGCTCATGGCCCTCTTTATCTTCAAAGCCAGCCAGGAACAGCACATCAAATCTTTTTTCTCATGTCAAATATCTCTGACTTTCCCTTTAGCAGCATTTCTCTGTGTCTACCTCTTCTACTAAAAAGTCATGAGGTTACTGAGACCACACAGATAATTTAAAATAAACTCCTTATTTTAAGGTCGATCTGCTAATAATATCTGCAAAGAGTATTGGTATACAATGTGATATATCCATAGGCATTTACATCCTACATAAAAGTCAAGGGATCAAAATTCTGTCAGTTGCAACTGGCTTGGAGGCTGCTGACCGACCACTCATATGGAAATATATATAATATACATTATATAAAACATACATTATATATATACTTCCAATATGAGAATATTGGTGTTTCAGTGTGAAGTAGTCAAGGTAGATCCAAAAGAACTCTGTTCTGATTTTAATTTGGCATCAAGCCAGTCTCAGGCATCTCTATAGCAGATACAGCTTATTGGGGAGTCTAATTCGTGGTCAATTTCTCACATTTCCTGGTCTCACTAGAAACTATAGCAGGTTTCCCATAGCTCATACCATAGGCCACAGCCACCCTCCCCACTTCAGGCCTCAGGCACAGTCAGTGAATTGCAGTCTCAGGGAATTGCACTCCGTGACTCAGGCTCCCATGGCTGGTCCCCGAGTCTACAAGCTGTGCATTGTTCCTAGCTTAGACTCCCTATCGGAGTTCTTTGGGTCAGGGAGGCTTCAGCATCATATTCCCCGAAGTCTCAGTTCACACCTCTCTGCCTGAGGGGAGGAAGCTTGAAGACACCTTTCTCTGTGTTGACTCAGATTTCAGAGTTTTTCCACATGAGCCCTTCTTCCTGGCTCCCCAGCCTGGACCTCTGAGACTGCAGGAATCTTTGACTCTGGGCTCTTCGTTGGAGACATTCCTAATGTTGCCCCCTGGGGACAGGAAATTCCAGCACTGAGGCCACCTTAGCCTCTGGTTCACACTCTACCTACCAGTCAACATTCAAAGAATTGTTGGGGTTTCAGTTAGCAGGGTCAAGATGGCCTTACAAGTTGTCACCTCAAGAAGGGAAAAGAAGGCCCTGAAGAGCTAGGGAAGCAGGTCTAGCACCAGGACAGAAAGATAAGGCTTCCAAGGAGTAATAGAGGGGCTGGAGTGACAGTTCAGCAGGCAGGACACTTGCATTACAGGTGGCTGAAGTTACAAAACAAAAACATATTTTTTAAAGTAAGTAATACAATGGTCCAGAGACTTAGTACAATTAGTAAGACATTTGCCTTACACACAGGTGACACATGATCTTTGATATCCCCTATGGTCCTTTGAGTCCCACCAGGAGTGATCCCTAAGCATACACCAGAGTAAGTCCTGAGCAAGTAATCAAAGCAAAATTACTTAATTTAAGATGTAGCTGGCACTTTCTTTTCCTTTTTAGATTTTAGATCACACCTAGCAGTGTTCAAGCCTTATTTCTAGCTCTATACTCATGGATCACTCCTGGTGGGGCTTGGAAAACCATTTATGGTGCCGGGGATCAAACCCAGGTCAGCCTTATGCAAGGCATGTGCCTTATCTACGGCACTATATCTTTGACCCCACTTCATTTTGGTTTGTTGTTTTCTGGGGGGTTGGGAGGCATTAGGCTACACCTGGTGGTTCTCAACACTTACTCCTAGTTATGTGCTTAACTTTGTTCTATTTCTCTGATCGCTTTGGCTTGTTGTCTTAATGGTTAGTCCAACACCTAAGAGTTCAACTCTCCTACTCAGCAAAGCTCTTGACAACTCTAGACAGCTTAGGTGCTCTATGAATTTTAAGAGTTATAAGACTCATTCATCAAATCAGTTTCATGCATTCAGGGACTCCAATGGGCTGGGCACTTACTAGGTGCCAGGGATACAGTAATCAGTAAAACCTGTTCCATCATTGATGGGAAAGTGACCTTCCAGTGAAGGCAAGTAGCCAATTAAGTATGACACAGAGTAGTTAACTCTCTCAGCATACACTTTGTGAAAGCCTAACTTCTTGTCTGAGATCTCATATAATCCTCACAATAATTCTTTGAGATATACTTATTATGATTAACTTTACTTTGTAGATAAGCAGGCCAAGGCTTGGAGAATAGAATGCATTGCTCCAGGCCCCACAGCAATTAAGTAATGGGACAATATTCAAATTTAGGAAGCTTGATTTCATTTCACTGCTCTTTTCCCTTCATTCCTGATAGAGATAAATTTAATAAGGATGCAGAGAAAGAGATCATTATAACTGAAGCCCAATAAAAAGGAGATGTTATTCCTTCAATTTTGAAAAAGGGCAATGCTGTACATGATCTTTATTGTTATGATCATCAATAACAAGTGTCATTATCATAATAATTTAAATGTATTATTTGGGGCTGACATGGGCCACACCCAGCAGTGTTCAGGTCTCTCAGCCTTATACTTGGAAGTTGCTCACAAGAGTGCCAGAGATTGAACCCAGGCCTCCTGCATTCAAGACCCACTCACTCTCTTAGAAAGGCTGCTGGAGGGCCCGGAGAGATAGCACAGCGGTGCTTGCCTTGCAAGCAGCCGATCCAGGACGAAAGGTAGTTGGTTCGAATCCCGATGTCCCATATGGTCCCTTATGCCTGCCAGGAGCTATTTCTGAACAGATAGCCAGGAGTAACCCCTGAGCACCGCCGCAGGGGTGTGGCCCAAAAACCAAAAAAAAAAAAAAAAAAAAAGAAAGGCCGCTGGCATCTATGTCTCCAGCTTCATTCATGTTACATTTCTCCAAATTGATGACAACATACTCATGAGACAGTGATGATTTTTCTGGGTCTTGGAAGCCTCTGACTCTGCATAATGATGACCCATTAAACACAATGACTCGCAACTATACTACCTTTTTTAGATGAGACCATTTAAGCAACAAAGTCCTATCTGGACGTAAAAAAAAAACAAAACCATTTCCCTTCTCACTGGCTTGAAAGAATAAAAGCTACACGTGGTGGGGCCCGGGAGACAGCATGGAGGTAAGGCATTTGCCTTTCATGCAAAAGGTCATTGGTTCGAGTCCCGGTGTCCCATATGGTCCCTCGTGCCTGCCAGGAGCAATTTCTGAGCATGGAGCCAGGAGTAACCCCTGAGCACTGCCGGGTGTGACCCCCCCCCCCCAAAAAAAAAAAAGCTACACGTGGGTGTTTGCCAAATTCTTGAGTAACAATAAGGGTGCAGCACCAGGAGCTGGAAGGGGAGCTGAAGCAAGCATGATGTAATCACCTCCACCCTCAAATATTTCCTCTTGGTTTCCAAGAGGGTGAAGTTGTTGGTGAATATTTAGGATAGGTGCTTTTGTTCAAATATGCCTGGCGCTCTTGAAGCTGTGCTCAGAGGAAGGAGAACATCGAGGAGATTTATCCTGGGGCAAGTCCCTGAAAGGAGGCTTTTTATTCTCATTGGAATGTTCAATTCACATTTTCTTTCAAGATCTCTTATAAAGATTCAGCAATGCATGTAGAGCTTAAAAACACCAACACTTAATTTTTTTCATCTTTTCCTTCCAAAATTCTGTAGCCATAAAACAAGTATAATCTTTTTGTTTGAGGATACCCTCGCTAGCCCTCAAAGTCTGCCACTGCCTAAATAATAGTTGGTTTTTGTTTGTTGCTTGTTTTGGTTTTTGGGTCACACCTGGCGGCACTCAGGGTTACTATTGGCTGAGAAATCCTCCTGGCAGGCATATGGGATGCCGGGATTAGAACCACTGTCTGTCCTGGATCAGCTGCGTGCAAGGCAAATGCCCTATCGCTGTGCTATCTCTCCGGCCCCTAGATAATGTTTTTTTTTGTTTGTTTTTGTTTTTTGTTTGTTTGTTTGTTTTTTTGGTTTTTGGGTCACACCCGGCAGCGCTCAGGGATTACTCCTGGCTCCATGCTCAGAAATTGCTCCTGGCAGGCACGGGGGACCATATGGGCACCGGGATTCGAACCGATGACCTTTTGCATGAAAGGCAAACGCCTTACCTCCATGCTATCTCCCGGGCCCTAGATAATAGTGTTTTAAGGTGTAAAGAAGGAAGAGTAAATTTTATTCTGTCTTTGGCTTTCCTGGTTATGAAATAGGACTAGTGATTTCATTTACTATCTAATATTTTTATTAAAAATACTTTAGATTTATAGGAAGATACCCAAAAGCAATGAAGTCTTTGTAGTAATCAATGGGATTCCCCATTCATTTGTACTTCTTTACTCAAATTTTAGTTATTTGTTTTGGTTTTGAGCACACTCTCATTGGTGTTCAGGGCTTACTTCTTCCTAGCTCTGAGCTCAGAGCTCACCCCCGGCAGTATGGGTCTTCTGCATGCAAGGCAGGTAAGTGTCTTACTGGCTTTTCTAGTTCTCTGGCCCCTCATTAGTATTTCTTGACGAACATCCATTGGGTGTCTATCTTGGAACATAGTCTTCAGGAGGAAGAACTAAGTGTCTGTCCTTGGTGGTGTGTCCTGTTGGCTCCCAACAGTGGATCACAGCCTTCCGTACAGTGAATAAAACAGCAGGAGGATGCTGACACAGCTGGCTTTCGTGATACCTCTTTGGAGGCTCTTCCTGGCAGGACCCCAAAGCTCTCCTTAGGATTAATGCACGTGAGGAGTTTGGCATCTGCCAAAGGCCAATGGAGTGCAGTTCGAGTTTGTTAGTAGGCACTTTAGGCTTTAAGTGCAATCATTTTTAATTCATGAGATTCCGAGGAGTTGCTGGAATATTTGTCTCCGCAGCCTTAAAAGACTGTGAGCCTTTGGGGGGTGAGGCATTTTGTAGAGGATTAGCAGAGCCACGCCTTAGCTGGGCTAGGGAAAGGATGATTCACCCTGAACTGCTTGGGTTG
This sequence comes from Crocidura indochinensis, assembly GCA_004027635.1. Classification (NCBI taxonomy): domain Eukaryota; kingdom Metazoa; phylum Chordata; class Mammalia; order Eulipotyphla; family Soricidae; genus Crocidura; species Crocidura indochinensis. Next base: position 13,829 of record PVKC010021937.1, read on the forward strand.
GGCAGGAAACAGCTGATCCTTTTGTTGCTCGTCCAGGCCCGGACTTGCATTTCCGGGGTGGACAGGTTGGATTCCAAATTTGGTGTAATTATTTTTTAATTTTATTTTTATTGATTGATTGAGTGGCTGTTGAGCCACACCCAGCGGCGCTCAGGGGTTGCTCCTGGCTCTGCACTCAGAAATCGCCCCTGAGGGGTCCTGAGAGATAGCATGGAGGTAAGGCGTTTTCCTTGCATGCAGAAAGACGGTGGTTTGAATCCTGGCATCCCATATAGTCCTCCGAGTCTGCCAGGAGCAATTTCTGAGCTTAGAGCCAGGAGGAACCCCTGAGCGCTGCTGGGTGTGACCCAAAAACAAACAAACAAAAGAAGTCACCCCTGGCAGGCTGGGGGACCATATGGGTGCACGGAATCCAACAGGGTCCCTCCAGGGTTGGCCACATGCAAGGCAAACACCCTACATCTGTGTTATCTCTCTGACCCCATGGTGCAATTATTTTTTTTTTCCCCATGGTGCAATTATTTAGCAGAAGTTTTTTCTCTTTCTCTGACTCTTCCTGAAGATTTGAGAGAAGAGTGGAACCATTGGAGGAGCTAAACTAGGGAAGGAAGGAAATTTGCTAGGCCATCTCTTCAAAGAAGGTGGGAAGAAATTTGAGCCTAGGAAAAAGAGTGGATCCAAGGGCCATGTGTGATAAACAAGTCATTCTTGTCACAATTGTTGTCCTTGGAGCTTAGAGCTCCTGGAAGGAAACCCCCTCTTCCAAGTTGCTCTTTTCTAGAAGCCAACAGATGAGAGCATTTCCTTGCAGAAGCAGCAGAAGAAAATTGTGCAGGCATGCAGCTGGGTAAAGCCCAGCTGGATCATGGTGATTGTAACCCCAACTCTTGCTGTCTCAGAATCCTCACTTACAAAATGAGGTTACTCATAGCAAATATGGTGGTGTTTCTATGGTATAATAATAATAATAATAATAATAATAATAATAATAATAATAATAATAACTTATAGGGAGCCAAGATGTGGCTCAATGGTAAAATGCATGTCTTGCATGCTTGAGACCACACCCTCCCCAACCACACACACATACACAGTAATAAAACAAAATTTAATGAAGCGCCTAGAATAATGCATGATTTAGAGTAATGGTTTAATAAATATTAGCTACTTCTTGGTAGGGTCCACACCTGGTGCTGGTGGAGGCCATGAGGTGTGGGATGGGAAAGGGGAGCAAACTCAAACTTTACCCCTTGAGTACCTCCTGTTTATTTTTATGAGGAGAACAAAAAGACATGAATCAACAACACCAACTATTGTTTAGTTGTTTAGTTGATATGAAATCAGAACTGGAAGTAACGTTATGTTTATTCTATTCCTCCTTCTCACTCCTTTTCTTTTGTCTTTGTTGTGTTGTATTGTGTAGTGTTATGATGCTCATGCACTTTAACTCTTGTGCTCACACCCTTGTACACAGGTGATCTCTCACAGTCATGCTGCTGGGTTCACACTGGCCATGGCAGACAGTGATGGGGCCAAATTCAGGGCCTATTGCCTGCAAAGCAAGAACTCTCTCAATGAACATGATCCTGGCTCAAAGAGGACCAGTAGCAGGTAAGTGCAGCTATTGAGTCCTAAGATCATAAAGTTCTCCTAAGCCTAGGGGTGGAATTTCATCCACAGACTAGAGTATATCAAATTTAATTATCATCTGGGGTCAGTGGTGATCAAACACAGATATTGACTCCATAGGAGGGAGTGGGATTAATTTGTATTCTGCATGTCAAATAAATTCCCCCGGTAAGGGAGTTGGTTTATAAGATTTGAAGCCCCAAAATCTAAGCATGACCTAGTAGAAGTTCCTGTGTGGTAGACATGTTATAAATCTGTACTGTTCCATGCAGCGGCCATTTCTAAAATAAGAGAGATGCCACTCTTGAAATAGGATTGTTGTAATGGAAATTTTATTTTACCTATTGAACCATAAAACACTCAGATTAGAGACTGAATATTAATATGGGTTGGATCCTTGCTAGAATCATAAGCAAAACTATTTTCTGGACCAAGTGTTATAGCTGAAATGACAATGAGAACTCAAAAGAAGAAAAAGAGGTGTATGTCTCTTCTAATTCATTTTCAAGTTCAGAAAATATAATATGTGCTCTGTTATTTAAACATTTTAGAAACTAACCTTTCTATTTGCAGGTAAACTTCCTGGAAGAGTTATCTGACCCAGTTCCTTTCCTTGAATTTTCCTGGAATTAGAGTCACTTTATATGTGTGTTGGTAAAGAATCTATTATGCTGAGTGAAATAAGTCAGAGAGAAAGAGAAAGATGGAGAATGGTCTCACTCATCTATGGGTTTTAAGAAAAATGAAAGACATTTCTCAACAATTTTCAGAGACAAAAGAGAAGAGGGCTGGACATTATAGCCGACCTCATGAATCTCACCACGAAGAGTGATGAACTTAGTTATAGAAATAACCACATTGCAAACTATCCTAACAATGAGAATATATGAGGAAAGTGGAAAGCCTGTCTAGAGTACAGGTAGGGCGGGGAGGGGAGGAGGAGATATTTGGGTCATTGGTGATGGAAATGCTGCACTGGTGATGGGGGGGTATCATCTGATATGACTGAAACCCAAACACAATCATGTTTGTAACCAAGGTGTTTAAATAAAAAATATTAAAAAAAGAAAAAAATGACTTCACATTTATTCCTTGATTGCTTCATTCTTTTTTTTTTCCTCAGAAGAAATCCCATTGCTGACATCTTAGTTTTGAACATACAGTCAAGGAACATTAAGAAGAAATAGAATAGGGCCCGGGAGGTAGCATGGAGGTAAGGCGTTTGCCTTTCATGCAAAAGGTCATCGGTTCAAATCCTGGTGCTCCATATGGTCCCCTGTGCCTGCCAGGAGCAATTTCTGAGCATGGAGCCAGGAGTAACCTCTGAGCACTGCCAGGTGTGACCCAAAAACCAAAAAAAAAAAAAAAAAAAAAAAAAAACAAAAAAACAAAAAAAGCAGAAATAGAATAGAACCCATGTACAATTACTTTGTTCCTCAAGTCTCCATATGTACATTATAACATTTCTTAGTGGTACACAAAGCAATTTAAAGCCATGACTTTTGTGTAACTCCTTAAACATAGAAGGCATAGTATTTTTTACATTTCCATGCATATGCCTATTAGTTTATGTTAACCTCAAAAGTTTAAGTAGTTTTTTTTTTAAGGTTTAGAGTCAAAGGAGCAAAGTAAAAACGGTGTTAGAGTGGTAATTATTGTTTGCATAGGCCCACCAAAATATGGGTGACATGGAAAGGAAAAGTCTTGGCCTACCTAAATACAAAAAGACCCTAACTCTGAAGTTTCCTGGCATAAGACTAGTTCTAGCCTCTGGCAGAATAGTCTAATTCAAGTCCTTATCTGTAGTGCCAATACAGTTTTATTTTTCAAACAATCTCTGTTGTTGGCAAAAGATCCTGGAATTTGCATATCCTACATTGAAGTCAGGCTGGTGTCAAGCGTCCTCTAGTCTCACCTCACAATTAAAGGGCAATGCAGAGAGCCCTGTCCAGTAAGCAGGACATTATTGTTAAGTCTTCTCAGTGATAAGGGAAGTCTCTTTTGAGTAGGTCAATATCAGAGCAGCGGTAGGGTCTTTCCTGGTAGAGGATTGCTTCCAGGTGATGTTATAGACAATGCTGAATGTTTCGTAGGTGACTTCCCTGGTTCAAGGGTGAATGGAGAATGCCCATTCTTTTGAGGCCTGAGCCAGGTCGTCATTATGTTCAGGGTATAAGGTCCAATTGCACTACAAGTTTTGTGTGCTCCCATCTCTATTATATAAGAACTTATTTGTATATATAGAACTTCACTATTTTAATGTGCTTATGATTGCCTCATACTTAGTTGTTTTCCTTTTATATCTTTACTGCATACAAAAGAAATACACAATGAGGGGCTGGGCGGTGGTGCTGGAGGTAAGGTGCCTGCCTTGCCTGCGCTAGCCTAGGACGGACCGCGGTTTGATCCCCCGGTTTCCCATATGGTCCCCCAAGCCAGGAG